>LPNX010223256.1:347814-429776 GCA_001517045.1 Pseudotsuga menziesii | reverse complement strand
GAGAGAGAGTCAATGATGGATGGAGGGATGGTTAGAGGGTGAGAGAGTGGGATAATAATAGCGAGAGAGGCGGGATTTAGGGGAATAAAGGATGTTCAAGGATGGTTACACCAAGAGATAGAGATAAAGGTCCTGGAATATGTTATATTTGTTTGCAAGGTGGAGAACACATATCCTGCATCTTCATGAAATGTCCCTTTTATCTTAAATTTTTTAATAAGATAGAATGTTGGCTAGGAAAGAAGGATATTTGGCAATACGAGTCTGTGGAGGTAGGCCTAAAAATATGGTTTTCATGAGAGTATCTAAACAATTATAGAGAAATTTCTTTCCTAACTAGTTGGAATCTTTGGAATTCTAGGAATGCTATGTGTTTTGAGAAATGTCCCTCCCATTCTACACAGGTATTTATTGCTATGTTTTCTTTGGATAAACATTTGAAGGAAGAGTAGAAGATTGTGATCAATAGATATAAAATGAATATGCTTTATAACACACATGTGTTTTATATCACATATGCATTATAACACATGTGTTTTCTATCTCATATGCGTTATAACCCATATGTGTTTTGTATCGCATATGCATTATAACACATATGTGTTTTGTATCGCATATGTGTAATAAGGCATATGCATTTTTATTGCATATGGATTTTGTAAAATTTAAAATTTCGTCAGGAATAAGGCTTTTCATCATTTACGAAAATAGCTTTGGACTATCGAACCTATTGGCTAGGACAAATAAACCATGGCTATTGCCTATATTTCAGAACTATGTGAATATGCTCATTTTCGATGGCGTTTTTTGCTATGACAAAAACAATTTTTTTTTAATGAAAATATAGAATATTTTAGAATACGATCTTACAATTATGAATATGTAATTTTTTCCTACAGATGTATGTTTTATTTATTTAATATTACTTTTCTATATGACACATGTCATTTTTTGAAAATAGATGCATCCATTGTTTTTTATATAACTTTTGATTGCCTTCACCATTTCGCAAGAAGACTATATGGTGTACTATAGGAGAGAGATATATAATATTATATATAGAAATCAATAATTTCATTAAGTATATCCCCTAAAGTGTTGCACTTGCACAAAACGTTTTCGTTTCAAGGTTTTTAGACTTCAATAATTAATAATAATAAAAAATAAATCATGATTTTTTTTGAAAAAATAGTGTTGCACTAGTACCATATGTCCTTTATATGTCTGCAAGAGTTTATCCAAAAATTACATCATTTACCTCATATAGTGCTGCACCCACACAAACATATATGTTTTGATGTGTTGAAAATTTGAAAACCCAATTTAAGGGAAACTAATTTTACAATCATTTACACAAATTTTATATGGATAAACTTTATATATTATGAAGCTTATTCAATTATCTAACTTTTGTATTTTTACTTCATCTTCAAATCGGTTAGCGAAGTACCTCTAATTGTCACCTAAAGTAAGAGGTTTCATGTTTTTTCAGTGTTATGTGCCATCTAAAGTTCCTTTAAAGGAGTCCATGATTGTGCATCAACCCTAATCTCTTGTAACTATTGTGAATTTCTATGGAGAAAGGGACCCATGTTAAGTTGGATCCCCATAGAATCAATATTATATAGCTTGTTGAAACTTGGGAGCATCAACAATTTAAGGTTGGTCATTTTTTCTCATATTAGGCTTCACAAGAAAGATCCTTGACTTAGTGCATGTGCATGAAGATTTTAGATATCAATGATTATATGATTTATATATTATTATACTATTTCACAACTATTAATTCTAAGTTTTGTTAGACATACAATCTAGATAAAAAATTGCTCTCGGAATGACCTGGCACAAGATATTTCGAGCCTAATAAATGAAGAAAATATTCTCTTGCTAGGAAAAGTTAATGCTAGAATAAAAACTAACCAAGCTATTATCTTAAGAAATTATTCTAACCCCAATCCTCTATGGCTAGATGAGGACCTTATTTTAGCTAACAAATGCAATGGTCTTATGAAGTGGCTGAAATGACTTATAACCATGGTTTTGGTATTAGTGTCATCAATTATGTGATATCTTATACCCATGTATATAACAACCAAATAATAACAAATTTGACATCTTTAATGACCATGAAATGTTTAAGAAAAAGTAATTTCTCCCTTGACATACATACATTAGTACATGTAGTTATGAAACAAGTAAATTGCATAATGTATAGGTGTAATACATACCCAAAATCCACGATAATATTCTAGGAGATGGGGTATAACATTTTTCCCCTAAACATCATTCGAAACATCCAAATAATTAAATCTTATGATATCATAATTTTAATAAGAGTACATTTTCGAAAATAAAGTGTGTAAACTTCTATGTGTATTTCATGATACTCTCAAGCACATCCTTATAAATTTTATTCTTACATTCAAGATCCATTTCATTAATATAAGCACTTATAAATTTTATTCTTACATTTAAGATCCATTTCATTAATATAAGCACTCACATTTATCTTTATTGATAACCTTCCCTTATTCATGTCACTTAAAATAGAGCATAAATGACTCAATTAAAACTTACAACTAAAATCATACATTCGCTCTCTTCAATTATGGATATGTTAAAAAAGTGATTATTAACTCTTGGTTCTAAGTTTCACTAATTTAATTTTATCAGAACCATTTATGAGTAATTATTGATAATTTATTAACCATCACTCATTGATGATAACACCATACAATTAATCTAGATTATCTTGCAACATATAAACAACCACATGCTTCTTGTATGCAAAGTCTTAACTTTTATATTTATATAAGGGGGATAGCTATTTACTAGTACTTTATATTATACAATAATCCATACGAGAAAAAAATTTAAGTAACATAATCTATATTCCAACCATTATGTACACGTGATTTACCCTTTAAGAAATATTCATTATGTTAGAAAGACATAATTATGAAGCAATAACTTGAGTAAAAATAGAAAAATAACACACATTTAAGAACAAATACAATAGAGAGATCAATATACGTGGTTCACCCAAAACAAGGACTATGTCCACAAAGAATTTGTCGGTCTTCTTTCATATTTTTTCTGAAATAGGAACACATACAAACTGCAGCACATTCGTTGTGACATCCTTGTTCATAGTTTCTCTCATACAATTATAAAGATCCTTTCACGACATTAACTTGAGTTCCACAATTAACCATAAATTTATCTTTTCTCTTACAACTAAAATAAAAGAACTTCAAAGTTATGTAAACCATGATGTTTTGTTTTTCCTAACATAATCGACATGATCATCAAAATATTTTTCTTCTTAATTAGACAATCTTATTTCTACATTAAGAAGCTTGACCCTCAATTAGTGAGTTAAGTAAGATCTCTCATTGTGACTTGAGTGTTATTTCCTAGCCCTTTAATTAGGGAACTAGGGTATTTTGACAAACCCAATTTATTATATTATTGTTAGGATAACTGATTAGTGGAGGGTTTACC
Source organism: Pseudotsuga menziesii (assembly GCA_001517045.1). Taxonomy (NCBI): domain Eukaryota; kingdom Viridiplantae; phylum Streptophyta; class Pinopsida; order Pinales; family Pinaceae; genus Pseudotsuga; species Pseudotsuga menziesii. Next base: position 426,272 of record LPNX010223256.1, on the reverse strand, counting down.
ATATTTACCCTACCAAGAACACATTAGAGTCAATAAGGATCACTTCACCAAGATCCCTCTCACTCTCTTAGAACATGATTTTAGGACTATGCCGTCAATATCACACCAAGCATATAGACTATTAATATCACACCAAGAATATAGACTTTAAATAGGAATGCATATTTTCTTACATCGATGTCGTGGCTATGCCCTCTCTCCATGGGGCTACATATAACACAAATATTTAGTAATATAGTGTCTTTGGGAGATTCCCTTCCTTTTCCATAAATTTATATAATATTTGAATAATATAAGGGAGTGTTAAATCCTCCACTAATAAGTTATCCTAACAAGAATATATGAAATTGAGTTTGTCAAAAGACCCTAGTTGAACCTAATAAAAGGGAGAGGAAATAACACTCAAATCATGATGAGAGATCTTACTATAGGTTTGTGATAATCATTAAGAGAGGTAGGTAGTTTAGTTAATGTGGGAAAATTCCTGAACTAGTTTAGAATTTCCTCATATGTATAAAGTCTAATTCTCATAGCATGGAGAGAGAGTTTTTGTGTTAATGAAGAAGAGATTGAAAGCTCCTATTACCCAAATTACATAATCAGCTATAGTTTTGTATGCTTTGTTTTTTTTTAACTCAGTTCTTGTTGTGTGTATGGTTGAAATATCCTTCCTATCCAACAAGCTAGTATTAGAGTAGGTTAATTAGTGTTGAGCGTTTTTCCACCATTTGAAGTGAGTTGCAGGATTTAAAAAAAATCTAAAGGGGTATATCCCCATGTGTAAAAAAGAAACTGAGTCGAGATCTTTGCAAGAGAATAAATCTCAAGAAGAATATTGTGAGCCGATGCTACCATTATTTCTTACCTTGAAGGAACCGAGAAGTCTGCAGAAGAAGAAAAAGAGACATTGATGCATGTATGAAGAAGGAGGAGCGAAAATAAGGAAAGAAGTAAAACCAAAAATAAAAAAATAATTAGAAGTTTTAACGACTCATATTTACCATGGATATCAAGGGTTAAAAACAATAACACCTCCTTGAGGGAGTGGCATCACCAAAAATATTTGGAATGCATTATTTTTATGAAAAAGTGTTTAATTAGCGCATAGGATAAACTCTAACCAAATCTCCCATTTATTTTGGTGGCATTTTTGTTGAATCCAATTAAAATGTTTCCCGCAAATTTTTCCAAAAAATGATTCATTTTTTTCAAAAATAAAAAAAAATGCTAAAACTACAAAAGAATCCTGGGATATTTTGGAGAAATCCTATCAAGGCACAAATAAGGTAAAAAATGTGAAATTGCAGAATCTCAGAACATAATTTGAAGCTCTGAAGATGAAAAAGTATGAGGCAATAGACCAGTTTATGACCAAGGTAATGGTAGTTGTCAATTAGCTAAGGATTCATGGAGAAGACATAAAATATCATAAGGTTGTGCAAAATATTTTGAGGATCCTTACTAAGAAATTTGGTATCGTAGTAGTTGACATTGAAAAATCTAAGAATTTTTCAACATACTCAATAGATGAGATGACATGATCAGTATTGTCTTATGAATCAAGAAATAACATGGAATAAGAATCACTTGTTCATTCTTTAAATACACAAGCTTTCGTTAGCAGAGGCAGTGGAAGAAATAGTAGAGTGTTGGGCCTAGGGATAGGAAGGTAGAATTCACTTAGAATTCTACCTAAGTATGGAGAAGAGCTAAAGAAGAAGAATAAGCAGTTGCAACAGAAGTAGAGACAGAAAAGTAAGAAGATAAAGGAAATTGTGACAGAAGTAGTGAAAGGAAGGAAGAAGAAGGAAGAGGCATGACAGAAGAGGAAGTTGTTCTAGAAGAGGAAGGTGCGACAAAAGGAAGGAGTGCAACAAGGGAAGGTGTGACAAAATAATAGTATAAGAAGGTGTGCAAGTGGACTAATGATTGGAATATGACAGTAAGGAATAACAATTATAAAGTGTCAGGCCATAAAGATCGTGGGTATGAGTTCGGCTAGAGATGGAGGAAACCACATGTATGAAGGTATATTTGTAATTCAGGCCATTAGTGCCTCCTGTTAGGTGTTACTAGAATAGGAAAGACAACTTGTTGGATAGATATAGGAATTCTACTAAGAAAGAAACATAAAACGAGCCTGCAATGAGTATGTAATGAGTCTATAAAAGAAGGAACCCAAACTGTATGTGGGTTAGCTTCTCTACTACTGGATTCACTATTGTTAACTTCTCAGTTGTTGGCTATGTATTGTTAGAATGTCAGTTTCTCTGTATTTCGTCTGTTGGTATTGCTAAGTGGATATGAGTTGAAGAATATGAAATTGAGTGCACAGAAGAGTAGGAGAGGTTGAGTCGATCCAAGTTGTGTACGGATAATTAGTAAATATAAGTAGGAAGAGAGGAAAGAGAATATCAGAGAGCATGAGAGGAAGGATGAGTTTGTAAAGATAGAGAAGAAGATCTGGAATAGAGTCTACATCTTAGTGTGCACATGAAAGGTGCATATATTTCCTCATGCTAGATGAAGTGCACCTTTGTGGTTTTTCCCAGATGGGTTTCCATGTTATATTCTAGTGTATATGTGTGAATGCTGAATGTGTTTGAGTTACTTGTGTAATTTTTGCATTGAATGGATGGTTATATATTTTCTTATGAATGAATAGATGAATATCAGTCATATTGTATCAGTTGAACATGATTATGGCGCATAAAGAATGTTGATATAGTAACTTGCGTAACAGAAGTTGGGTCGCGGTCTAACTATTCATAGTGACCATAAATAATCCACCCATAAACTTCATTGAGAACCTTGGTAAGGGACCAAGGGACTAGAAAAACCCCACCCAACTACGAAAATGTGGTTTTTGTAGTTACACATCAAGATAGATATCTCGGGTGAGACTGCACCTACATCGCAGGTGCTGTCGATTGAGCTCTGCTCTACTGTGCCAATATCTTGGGCTTTGTTGCATTGAGTATAAAAGATTGAACCTAGGTCAGGATCCTTAGAGGAGGAAGAATATCCAACAAATGGTTCTGTTGCTGAGACCTGAATCATTTTGGTGAGGGATATGTTGTGGGAACCCATGAAACCTGAGATCCAATATTGGGTGGCTTTGAAAGCATTAGAATTTGGACAAGAAGAAAGTGAAGCATTTTGGTGGAACCCAACAGAGTGGTTGTGTTGGTACATCTATACGGATATCCATGATATTTTATTTTCTGATTTTCCCATTGTGTTGAATGAGTGCTTTTCTAAGTTGGAAACCCAACAAAGAAATTTCCAAGGAGGATAACTAAAGGAGTGGAATCCTCAGTTGATTGAGCGACTGGAAGGAGTAAGAAACCCTGTGTCGAGGGCTATGGATTTTTGGATAGAAAGTATCTTGGAGGGATACATTACTGAGTTTTGTGTTGACATAATAACCTTATATAGTGAGGCAGAGAAAAAAAAATTCAAGGACTAGGGGGTAGATATCTGTCATATTTAAAGACGTGGATAAAAATGCTTGTCTGTGAAAAAGGAATTCTGTGAATGTGACAAGTGAATACTATGAAAAAAAAGTGTCGGTATGTCGTTGTAGAACTATGTGAAAAATGACGCACCCTGAATTGAGATGTTGCTTGGAGATAGTGGAATTGAACTAGAGTCTGGATTTTTAAGGAGCGAAAGAATATTTAGATGCGGAAAGCGAAGAAAGACTCTGTTAAGAAGAGGGAGTTATAACACAACCAGAGAAGAATAAGACTATGATCTTGCATCGTACTTAGACATAGGGTATTGCAATGAAGAATAAGAATATGAGTCGATCTCTGAAGGAGACAAAGAATCATAAGATTCAACTAAAGCTGCATATTAGGAATATGCTTACAAATCCCCTACAACACCACACACATCACTAGAGGTAAGATATAGAGACTTATATCCAAGTGCATTTGTAAATACAAGTAGCACTAACACTGTAAATAGCGGAAATAGGATTCCATCTAGCCAAAAGTTTGTTATGACTATACCATCATTAAATACAATGATTGGGGATGACATTAACTTACCAATATTCAATGGAGATGGGTTGGAGGACTCGAAAAAAGATTGGTTCCTTTGTGAAGTTGTGTGGACTGTGAAACAGATCCAGGATGAGAATATCAAGAAAGAACATATGCACTTGATTGGTACATGAAATTTTCCATAGCGCCAGTAGGAGTTCTCGAGAAAATTCTCAATGAGATGTGATTGAGAATTATAGATGAGTATAGGAAGCCAAAGAATGAATCATAGTGCATTGGTGAGATCAAAGAAATTAAGAAACTACTGACAGAGTATTCTTGGGACTTTGACCATATATTCAAGACATTAATGGACAAAGTGAGCTTCCAAATGTCAGATGTACAACATAAGGAGTGGTTTATTTCCACCTTGTTTCCGCACATCCAAACCCTATTGATGCAACATAAGATTGAATCATATAAAGAATCTCTGGATATAGCAATGAAGTTAGAATCCTTGCTGATTGGAGACAACGACACATGAAATGATGAAAATTTAGTCGTAGCTGGCCAACCTTATCATGCATCTATAGGACATTAAGAGAGGCAAGGAAGTTCAAGAATAACTATGCTGTACAATATGTAGAGCAGACACGCACCATCAATAAAATTTCCCAATGCTCATGAACTACGTCACAACATGAGTGTCGAACCCGATAAACACCCAAGGGATTCCTTGGTGTAGGATATGACAGAATAAGGGCCACAAGTCTGAAGAATGTCTATATTTACAGAATATTGTAAGTGCACCAGCTAGTGTTTATTGTAAATTTTGAAAATCAGTAGGTCATGATGAAAAATATTGTAGAGTAAGTCAGCTGCTGCCAGAAAATACAATGGATACCTACTTGATGAAAAATGATGAGAAGATGCAAGCTGAATGAGCATAGCTTAAGTATCATCTTGCTTAATATCCACCACTGTAATATCATAAACCATAGGTATCCTTAGCCGCAATACCAGGAAAATAAGTATCCACAACAACAACAATACCCTCGGCAAAGGGGGGTGGAAATTTTTAAGGGCGAGGAAAACAACAAGGAGCAGGAGGATTTGGTTATGGAAGAGGCCAAGTCATATGCTATAAATGTGGGAAGCTAGGACATTTTTCTCAATATTTCCAAAGTCCTGCAAAAACATGTACATATTGTAAAGCATTATATCACACTGTTGAACAGTGTTCGCAACTAATTGCGAAATGGAAGGATTGAACTATTGTAAATTACTATCCAGTGCATAATTCGAATACAAAACCCAACTAGAACATTCATATGATTCATGTCAAGCCAAGAGAACCTAACAACTATTTGGTTACAAGACGAGGTGTTGTGATAGGTGCATACCAGAATACACAACATGGACAACCATAGGTACAACCCGTGACATAGAATAAAGCCCCACTCAATGTCCAGAAGGAGACAGAAGTCTTCTTGGATGTGCGACTAGAGTTTGTTGATGCTTATCAACTATTGACATCTAGACAAGTCAATACCATGCTCGAACAATTTGAACAACTACTTAGGAAGAAGTCAATGAAATAGGTTAGTAAGCTTAAAGATTTTTTCAAAAGTGGTTTAGTGCTAATAAATGATAAAGATGTTGTTGCAGAATTGACAACACTTATAGAAGAAACTCCAGATGACCTATGACCTGAAAAAAAAAGTTAACCATATTACGAAGAGAATAAAAACAAGATGAGAACTATGAATGACTGCAGATATAGGAGACTATGATATGGATTATATCATATTATATTTGGGCTTGGATGTTAACATATTGACGATACAAACATGGGAGAGAATGAATAAGCCACGACTGGTCTCCCATCTACCTAAGGCTTGTGAACTAGTCGAAGGTTCTACCAATTGGTAGACTAACTCAAGTTCTTGTAGAATTCGAAGGCTTTAGGACATATGCATACTTTGAAATAATTGACATTGTCGATGACACAAACCCATACCTTGCACTTTTGGGAATTGATTAGGAAATATACAACCAAACCATTATAACTATTAAGAAAATCATCTTATCATTTGAAGATTCCGAACTAAGGGTGGTCGCGCCAATTAATCTGCTCGAAGGGAAGATATATGTTGAGCCAGTAAATAGTGAAGGTCAAGGAAATTAACTAGATAAGTTGTATAATATCATGTCTTCAAGAGAATATTATATGAGTCCAACAGTTGATGGAAATATGAGTTGGTAGAGTGTAAGTTCTTTCACATTCGATTTAGGTGATGTGCTAGAAATATGGAAAAATAGGTTTCATGAAGTCTCTATGAGAAGACGCGTAAGAATCACAAGATCTGTCCAAATGGTAGGAGCAGAACAAATCAAGCTTCCTACATATGAAGAATTACCCAAACTTGTGTATTTTTTGGTGGAGTTTGAAGAAAAAGTTGCATAATCGCAACAATTGTCTGCCTTGGAATTCATGATGAAAGTTATGCCCACTAGATGGTGGGGTACACATAAAAAATCTATCTCTGAGTGGTAAAAGTGTAAATGATTACTACATAATAGATTTGGAGAAGAGATCAATTATTCTAATCAAATTTAGACAAGACTGACAAATATTGTGGAGCATAATTAGCATTGTTGCACTACATGGCAAGAATATCCATGATAGGAGTGGGTTGATATTTTCATCCACACATTGGAAATGGTACCATAAAATTTGTATCCATCAGTGGAGATGCTAAGTGGAACTGTAGAATGGGAAGAGTTAGCTAAAAGCTTCACCCATACATTTGAATTCACAAATGAATGTCCAACAATTGATGTTGTGCTACATAAAATGAAGGAAAATATATTGGAAAAATCCCAGTCACAGCCACGAACTCCCCCCAATGCACCACGATAGTACACCACTGGATGGAATTCTATAATATTAAAGGAGAACTAGATGATGATGCTATGCTTGAGATAAACATACCTGATTCAAAAGGTATGCGTGTAGTGGAAGCAGCTGGTATGTCTAGTGACCAATTCCTAAGTCCACTCAAGATCAAGAAAGTAAATATTAGTTTGTATGAAAAACCAAAGTTTGCAAATAATGGAGATTAATGGGATTATGAGACTATGGGAAATACCAATTTTTTTGAGATGAAATGCATAGTTAGGGAACTTGGTGAAATGAGAATACCTTTGAGGGCTGACACGGGGCTGTTCAAAAAACGACTGTACAGATTAAATCTGGGCTACAAAGAAAAAATTAAATATGAGCTGCACCGAATGCTAGAGGCAAGAATGATAGAAACCATTGAAGAATTAGAATGGATTAGTCCGATTGTACTAAAAGAGAAGAAAAATTAAGGTGAAGTGAGAATTTGTTTTGACCTGAGGAAATTAAATGATGCCTATTTTCATTATTCATTTTCGACTCCAGTCACAGATGAAGTATTGGAGAATGTTGGAGGACAAGAAATATATTCATTCACTGATGTATTCTTGGGGTAGCATTAGATAATAATTGCAAAGGAGTACTGACACAAGAATACCTTTGCGATGGAGTGGGGACGCTTCTAGTACACGGTAATGCCCTTTGGACTCAAGAATGTGCTTGCATTTGTTTTTAGAATCGTAGTTGTTGGGTTTAAATATTTTCTACATAAATTTATTAAATTCTACTTTGATGAATTGATAGTATTTTTTCTTGTAAAATATCACATAGAGAGCCTTAGAATGATGTTGGAATGATGCCACTAGTATCAAATTTCCCTAAATTTGAAAAAATGTGTTTTTTTGCACCTTTTGGAGCTCTGTTAGGCCACATGGTCTATCACGATGAAATTTTGGTTGATCTAGCCAATATTATCATCATCCTTGACTTACCACCACCTACAATGGTTAAGTAGTTAAGAGAAACATTAGGATATATGAGATACTACATAAAGTTTATCAAGGGATATGTAGAGGTGACTTCCCTAATGGAGAGACTGCTGAAAAAATACACTAGGTTAAGAGGAGACTGTGTTGGTGAAGAAAAAGGTCTTGATGTTTCAAACCCTAAACGTGGGTTCATCTTTAGGAGAGCGAGGCTCGTAATTTGTTTTACTTCAATGGATAGACGAATGTAAAGAGAGTCTAGACAAGCTAAAGAATAAGATGGCTACTGCACCAATACTTGTATTTCTAGACTAGGGAAAAGAGTTCCATGTTCATGTCGATTCATCATTTGTTGCACTCAGTGTGGTACTAATGCAACTGGGTGAAGGATCTATTTATCACCGCATCGCCTTCACCAGCAGAAAGTTATCAACTGTAGAGAAAAATTATACCACGATGGAAAGAGAAGGGCTAACAATCGTATATGCATTGCATAAATTTACACACTACTTACTGGGTGGACATTTCAAGATGTACACTGACCATTATACACTGAAATATTTGGTCAATAAGATAGTGTTTGGGTGGAATATATGTTGGTGGCTTCTCCTCTTCCAGGAATTTAATTTTGAGAGAATTGTTAAACCCAGGCGGTTGAATTTTGGGACCAAACCACCTGTCAAGGATTGAAAGTGGAGAAGAACCTACAAGTATGGAAGATAATATTCCTAATGGGAAACTGTTTGTGATAACCGTGTTTAATGACCAATATTAAGATATCATACATTTTCTAAGTACGAGTTATCCACCAACTAATTTTTCCACTGCGTAGAAGAAACAACTAGTGGTGCGACCTGCATATTTCTAATTGATTGTTGGATGCTTGTATAAAATGGGTCTTGATGAGATACTTCGACATGGATTATTGTAACATGAGTGAATGATGATATTAAGTGAAGCACATGCTAGTGTCATAGGAGGACACTATGCAGGAAAAGAGACAGTGCATAATATATTACATGCAAGATTATGGTGGCCCACCATGCATGTAGATGCTTAGGATTATTGTCATAGTTGTGATATCTGTCAAAGAAATGGGAAGCCATCCCGAAGAGGTGAAACTCCATTATTGTTAGCACCTATGCTAAATTTTGAAGTTTCTACATAGGCATTTGCACTAATTCCCCTGCAAAGGTCTAGATCAGTAAAAGAAGGGGGTAAGGTCAAAATTCTTTTCATGTCCTATGACATAGAGGTAAGCAGGAAAGGGTTTGAGGTTGCTTGGGAGGATTATTCCTAAGTCTAAATGTCAAAAAAGTCAAAAAAACTTAGTTGCGACCTTGGAAATATGCATAAGTAAGAAAAATTTGATCAAGGTTGAAATATGGTCGAAATGGACGGCCTAGATGCAAAGTGAAGAAGATCAAAGGCCAAAAATACTTTTTGCCAAGGAAAAATAAGAAATTCAAGAGCGGAAAAATAAAAATTGATTTTCAAAGAAGTTGAAAATCTATTTTCTGCAATCCACAATCCATTTTCTACCTTTTTGGTCTCACATCAATAGCTAAGAATGAATTCGAGAAAGATCAATGGTCGAACAAAAAGTTGGAAGCATAAGAGGCAAGTTACAGTCGTGAAAAATGGGTAAACCTCACTTCTGATTTACATAGTTTGAGATTCGATGGATCAGAAAGATTCTTCCCAAGATTAGCGGCTCGGAAAGAAGCAGAAGGGAAAAAATCAGAAAGTGGCAAAGCATAACAACTTGGTCGTAAAAGGTTGGAATCCCACTTTCCGCAATCCACAGGATCGACTATCGGGAGAGCTTCTTCCTAAGATCAATGGTTCGGAAAGGAGGAGAAAGGAGGAAAATGAAAACATAAGAATTTGGTCATAAAATTTAGAGATATTGCTTTCCACTTTCCACTAGCCTTCAGCTTGATCTCATATCAATGGTTGGGTAAGTTTATGGATAAGATCGAAAGTGCAGAAAAAGGGAACATGCGCACAAGATAAATATATCCCCCAATATGCGAAACTTGGTAAACCATGTAGCTTTCAACGACCCATATCACCCTTGATCTTAGATTTACAATGAAGAGGGATTTCCCTGATGCAATATGCACAGAGAAAGTAATGTCTTGGATCAGTGAAATTTGGTAGGCCCCAAAATATTTAATGGTGGAGATCAGGGTGAATTTTAGATCGACGACCCAGGATCATTTCACGATGAAAACAAGCAAGGAGTTTATCAAGCAGGAGGATTGAGAAATCGGGTAAGATCCACTCCATTGAACGGTTACTATTTATAGTAGATCAAGATCTGTGGCTGGAGAAAAATTTCACATGCATAATATGCAAGGAAGATTGAAGCTGTCGCAGGCCATTGGAGGTTCTTTGAAACATCATTTTCTATCAGGAGGGCCTGATTTCCAGGTGTCTTGTTTTCCCATTTTTTCCACCACGTACATCCCAACGTGTTTTCTTGTTTGGTTTTGTGATCATGGTGAATCTTCCAAATAAAAAGTTGTTAGGACTTTATGTATGCGAGATTGGTTCCTGATTTGGGTAAACCAAATTTTCATGCCCTGTTTTGAGACACATATCGGGGGAAAATCACACTGTAAATGTAACCTCTATAGAGGAAGAAAGGGTTGAACATTCTTATTTTGAAGCATCTATGCTTGGTTTTCCATCTCTGTAACTTACTTGGGATAATTAATACAAAGTATACCATGAATGTATAAGATTCATCACGGCGTTCAATGTTCAGTTTGTGTTCCTCTGTAAGCTTCATTTTCATGTCTGTGTTGTTCTGATAATGCGTTTATATTTTTATGCAATGGATTCCTTCTCTTTTTAGTGCTCCTTGCATCAGATAATGCGTTTTTCATGTGTTTGTGGTAAATGTTTTGGAATTCATCCTCCATGATCCATTGCAGTTATCAGCCTTTACTGTTGCTTCTGCTAAAGATGTTGCAGGAGATTCATCCACAGATAGGTGCTTCCTGTTTCATTGGGCTTCTTTTCTTTTCCCCCTTACCATCTCTCAAAAGATATTTTGTTGAATATTGATGCCTATTTTTCCTCAGGATATGAAGGTTATCTCTGGACATTACTTGTTGTAATTCCTTGATTGTTTTAGGTTTTGAATCCATTTCCCAATGTTTTTTGTTTGTTTGTCTATCTTACCATATTTGAAATCCCAAACATTCTATTTCCATCAGAAATCTAGCCTTATGAGTGCTTGTTTAAATCCAAATGTACATGTGAATGATCCTATGACAAGAGAGATCCCTCTTTGACTGTATATGCTATAATACAGTCTGAAAAATGTTTTGAAATGGTTACCCCTGTGATTCTCCTACCACAACCATAGGACAAATTACAGGGTGATAACATATTGGTGCCGTTTCCAGGGAGTAATCACTATTATCTTCTTGGGAAAATGGCATTGTTCTAGTTCTATGACCTGGTTGAGCAGTCAGTCCTAGACACATGTTGGTTGTATATGCTCTGGAAACTCCACTCAAATATTTGGAAGGTGACTCCACTGGGAATACTAGAAACCAAAAATATGCAAGGATATTCATAATTTTCTATGATGATTCTACTGGGGGAATGAGCTCAATATAAAGACATGGAAATGCATGGAAAAAAGAAAAATAAGGTACTCAAGGGTGCATCTTCTCCAAGGTACCTTATCCTTTCTCAAACTTTTTATCTGTCATTTCCTAAGCCCTGTCAAATAAATTTCCCATGCTTTATTGCACTCAAAACAAGGCCATGGATTTACCCCTATACATCCTTCTTTAGGAACTGAAGATATCCCTTCACCATGTACATATGATTTTGACGAAGATCCTTTAGTCAAGCCACATAAGAACAATGATCATCCCTGTAAAACTCATGGTGCTACAGTTGATACTGCATCCTTTTCTGAGTCTCGAGGAAGGGATATCCAACCCTTTTCTAATCAAGAGTGCCCCTTACCTCCCTCCGAATTATCCTCATTAAACTCCACTTCAACATATCATCAAGCTGCCATATCACTGTTTCCCACCACTTTAGAGCCTAAGCAGCCTTCATCATCCATTTTTACAGCCCCTCACAGCTTTGCAGTTCCTCACAACACATTGATTTTGTATGTCACACCACCTTCAATTCCTCTTGCAAACCCTGCTATAACCCCAGGAAAGGCTAAAAATTTTTCGCCTATACTCCTCCATGCTTCTCCTCATGGCTTCCCCCAAGGATATGCCCAAAAACACAAACAATTTAATGGGGAGAGGGGGTATTCAACCGAGGAACACTTGGGATGGTTTTCAGAATGGAAAAATTTGGAGGAAATAGACTATGAGGATATTAAAGTCAGACTGTTTGCCTAACTTCTTGCAGGAGAAGCAAGGAAATGGTTCAAAAAATTTTCTGAAAAATCCATTCGGGACTATCAAGCTTTTGAAGATTATTTCAAGAACAAATGGGCAGAAAAGAAAAACCCCATGGAGTGTTTGTACCAATTCCATTCCATGAAGAGGGGGTAGAGTGAATTTGTCTAAGAGTTTTCTAACATATTTATGAAAGTATATAATGCCATCCCTGCCTAGTTCAAGCCTCTCCCTGTTTCTTCCCAACTCCAATATCATGAAGCTTTTGATAGTGAATTTCCCTTATGGTTGAGTGAAATAATATTTTCCTCCCTTCCCGATATGATGAATGATTCTATAGAGATAAAAATAAACCTGACTACTGCTAAAGAGAAAATAAGAGAAGAGAGAGATAGAAGGAAGGATAAAGAGAATGAACAACCTTCTTCCTCTAACTCACAAGAGGCCAGTATGGTCATAATGATGAAACCAAGGAAACGTTGATGGAGAGACTCACTATGGACAACATACCACCTCCCAGGGAAAATCAAGAGCAACATAATAGAAACCAGAATTTCATAAGACCCCTTCCTCCTCCAAGAAAAGAAAGAAATCCCGAAGACAAAAAATTAGGCCACCTTTCCTGGATAATAATGTTGATGAGGAGGGAGGAAAATATCCAATGGAAAATCAAAATCATCACTTTGATGATATTTCTTTTAGGATATGCCTTGTTGAAGAAGGAGATAGTTTCTTTTTTCAAGAAGAGAACGGTCATATTTCAGGGGTAGATTCAAAGCAGACAATTTTATGTCTCTTTCAATAAGTTGTCGAGGAATACCAAATACAAGAATAAATTAACTCAAATGGTTCAAAATCATGGTAATAATCATTTGATTTATGCTGTTAGACACCGATCAAAGATTTTCCACTTTCCTTAATGACATCCCTCATGAATATGCTGAAGCTCTTTTGCAGTTCAAATTAAAGGAGGAATCATAATTTGAGTTAAGGGTTGAGGAAGGACCTTTGTGTGCTTTTCAAACTCAAAGTTCACCTGAAGATTTATATGAACATGCAAAGCCTTCTTTGCTAGTGGAAGAGGAGAAGGATGAACAACTAAAGTCTGCTTTCCATTCCAGTCCTTCTTTTTGTGGAGATTACAATCAATAGTATGAAAGTGACTGTTTGTCATTTTGTTATGACTGATTTGAGTTTTTGAGACAAAAATTAAGGGAATGTAAGCAAACACATAAACGTGAGGATGTGAATAATGCCATGGAATTTTTGGGAGTGGAAAATGAGAAGGATGGACAAGTAGAATATGCTATGCATTCCAATCCTCCTTTTTATGAGAAATAAGATAATGATCCTAGTGTTATACATGAGGAGTGTTACAATTTGTATTATGAAGAATGCAATCAGCCTATTACAAACTGTATCCATGGTGGTTTTAAATAAGATTTAATACCACCTATATATGATGAATATGATGATGGATACTTGGAAGATGAGGATCCTAAATGGGATATCTCTTCATGTTTTTCAAATTCATTATTTTCATGTCAGGAAGAGTTTTTTCTAGTTGATTTTATTGAATAGATTCCCTCTGAAATGTAGGAAAATTATCTAGTCTTAAATTATGGTATTTTCAATTAAGTAGTTAATGTCTCATGTACAAATTGTTAGCATCATTCCTTACATGATTCTTTTAAAGAGCAGTTTGACAGTGTGCAACTAGGGTTACAGTTTGAGGAGCCTCATTGGGACAAGCAAATGACAAAAAAATCTGAATACTGTCCTAGAATTTATTATCCAATGTCTGAATATATGAGAAGCCTTGTCATGGCAAGTGCATAACAATTTTTTTTGAAGGTTGTCATGATCTACTAGATAGATATGTGGAGAATATTTGTAGTGTGAATGGTGGATTGTGTGTTTGTAGAAAATATCATATCTCTCATCATAACCTGTTGCCATTAAGTACTTTGTTTCGGATCAAGCACGATGAAGGAGCTCAATCATGGGGTCGTTTTCTTTATTGGCTTCATTGGAGGTCAAAATTTACTGGATTGGGCATCGGTGCTTAGTAAGTAGAGTAGGTAGGTATGAATAAGATCGACACGGTGAGCATTTATTTTACCAATTTTCCATTTTTGTTTTCATTAGCAATTCAGTTTTTGTTTTTAGAGCATGTTGGGTATTTCGAGAAAAACTTGGGACCATCCCAATGGATCAGGAACTTGGTCTAAGGGGTTCTTTTCTACCTCACATGGAGGACACCATCCCCGAGTTGGAGCTGTTTTTAGCACCTGTTCAAAATTTGAATTTTCTACATAGGCATCTGCAGTAATTCCCCTGTAAAGGTCTAGATCAGTAAAAGAAGGGGGTAAGGTAAAAAAAAATATCATGTCCTATGACCTAGAGGTATGCAGAAAAGTGTTTGAGGTATTTTTGGAGGCTTATTCCTAAGCTTGAATGTCAAAACAATCAAAAAATCCTTAGGCGCAACATTAGAAATATGCTTAAGTAAGAAAAAGATAATCAAGGTTGAAAGCTAATTGAAATGGATGGCCTGGATGCAAAGCAAAGAACATCAAAGGCCAAAAATCCTTTCCGCTAAGGAGAAATAAGAAAGGCGGGAGCAAAAATATTAAAATTGAGTTTCAAAGGATTTTCCGCGATCCGTGATTTGTTTTACTCCTTTTTGATCTCAGATCAATATCCAAGAATGACTCCGAGAAAGATCAACGATCCAACAAAAAGGATGAAACAGAAAAGGAAAGTTATGGTCATGAAAAATGGGTAAAATCAGCTTCCAATTTACATAATCAGACATCCAACGGCTCAAAAAGATTCCGCAAAAGATCAACAACTCGAAAAGAAATGGGAAAGGTGGAAATCAGAAAGCGGCAAAGCATAACAACTTGGCCATAAAATGTTGGAATCCCACTTTCCATGATTCGTAGGATCGACGGCTAGGAGAGATTCCACCCAAGATCAATAGTTTGTAAAATAGGAGAAAGGTGGAAAATGAAAACATTAGAATTTGGTCGTAAAATGCAGAGATCTTGCTTTCCGCTATCCTGCGGCTTGATCTCAGATCAACGACTGGGTAATTTTATGACTAAGATCGACAATGCAGAAAAAGGGAAGATGTGCACGAGATAAATAAATGCTTCGATATGTGGAACTTGGTAAATACCATAGATTTCAATGAACCAAATCACCCTTGATCTTAGATCTACGACAAAGAGGGACTTCGTTGATGCAACATGCACGGAGAAATAGATCAACAAAATTCGGTAGGCCCAACAAGATTTAACGGTGGAGATCATGGTGAATTTTAGATTGATGGCCCAAGATATTTTCATGATTAAAATAAGCGAGGCGTTTATCAAGCAAGTAGATTGTGAAATCGGGTAAGAGCCACAACATTAAAAGGTTAATATTACAGTAGATCAAGATCTACTGCTGGAGAACAATTTAACATGCAGAATATGCAAGGAATATTGAAGCTATTGTAGATCGTTCAAGGTGCTATGAAACATCGTTTTCGACCAGGTGTCTTGTTTTCGCATTTTTTTCCACCACGTGCATCCCAACATGTTTTCCTGTTTTGGTTTTGTGATCATGTAAAATCTGCCAGATCAAAAGTTGTTAGAATTTTATGTATGCCGAATTGATTCCCGATTTGGGTAAAATGAATTTTGATGGCCTGTTTCAAGACACATCTCAGGGGGAAATCACACTATAAATGTAACCTCGATAAAGGAATAAAGGGTTGGACATTCTTATTTTGAATCCTCTACGCTTGGTTTTGCAGCTCTGTAACTTCCTTGGGAGCATTAATGCAAAGTATACCCTAAATGTTTGAGATTCATCATGGTGTTCAATGTTCAGTTACGGTGTTCCTTTGTAAGCTTCATTTTCATGTCTGTGTTGTTCTGCCAATGCGTTTCTAGTTGTATGCAGGGGATTCATTCTCTATGTAGTGCTCCTTGAAATGGATAATTTGTTTGTCATGTGTTTCAGGTAAATGTTTCGGATTTCATCCTCTATGCTCCATTGCAGTTATTAGTCTTTACTATTTATTCTGCTAAAGATGTTGCAAGAGATTCATCCACATATAGGTTCCTCATGTTTCATTTGGATTCTTCTCTTTTCCCTTGTACCATCTCTCAAAAGATATTTTGTTGAATATTAATGCCTATGTTTTCCTCAAGCTATGAAGGTTAGCTCTGGCTATTACTTGCTATAAGTCCTTAATTGTTTCATGTTTTGACTCCATTTCCCAATGATTTTTCTTGTTTGTATGGCTTAAAATCTTTTAAATCCTAAACAATTTGCTCCCATCAGAAATCTAGCTTTGAGAGTGATTTTTTAAAGCCAAATGTACATGTGAATGATTCAGTTAAAAGAGAGATCCCTCTCTGAATGTATAGGCTAGAATATAGTCTAAATATTGGTTCAAAATGGTTACCCCTGTGAATCTCCTACCACAACCATAGGAAAAATTACAAGGTGATAACAATTAGTACCGCAGGTAACATTACAAGCATTTGATAAATGGGATGTTGACTTCTATAGGAATTAATGAACTTGCCTAAATATTCCAAAAGTATTTGCAAACTTTGTTGACTCTCAGTCGAGAGTTCCAAGTTAGCAAGATCATCGCTCATTCTTTATGGTGGGATTGGAATTTTTCAAGAGTGACATAAACAATATCATTTTCCCAAGGAAGAACATCGAGTATGTCTGACGAATAAATGATCATGAGTTTACATCCATCTTCCTGTTCAAAAGTAACCCTTCATTGAAATTGACCATTTCGTCGAGTATTTGCATGACCTTTCTCTTGGTCCCATTGCATCATCCTCAGCATATACACCCCTTGCATCATCACCATTGTTTTCTCCAAATGCATAATCACCTTCAAATACACCCCTTACATCATGATCCTCATCTTCTTTGAATGCATCATCGTAACCCTCATCAGGACCATGATCCTCTATAAACACACGTGATCATGTATAATTTAGTATATAATGACACAAGTATATATATACATGTGAAAATTTGTAATTTATTTAAATAAATTATATATACAATATATTACTGATAAAATATGGTTGGTTTATCATTTTTTCTCTCAAATGACAACCAAAAGAGGGATATCGATTAGGATATGAATAAAATAGATGACCAGATACATATGCTTTCCCACTCTCATGATACAATCTATTCCATGGTCTCTCTACACAGAAAAGTGCTAACAGTTAGTAAAATCAATGAACACGATTTAAATAAAATATAAATATTCATGCATACTCAAAAAATTTGCATGTGCATAAATTTTAAACATGTATTCGTGTCTCGATATAATACACTAGAATCCCTAGATGTATCAGACCATCTTCGAGAGCGAACATTCGAAGGTGTTTCACTAGAAGTATGTGTTGCATTAGATGTCCTCGTGTTATTATATGTCCTATTACATATTTGACTCAAAGAATGAGTTAATGCTTCATCTCAATGCATCTCTAGTATATATCCTATAAACATGAATACAAGCATCAATGAACTAATGCACATCACATTATTACAAATCTATTAATATTTCCAAACCATATATACACATGTGCAAATTTGCAATTTATTTAAATAAGTTATATATATACAACATATTACCAATAAAATGTGGTTGGTTTATTGGTTGTTCTCTCAAATGACAAACAAAAGAGGGAAATTGGTAACGAGATGAATAAAACAAATGACCAGATACAAATTCTTGCCCACTTTCATGAGACAATCTATTTCATGGAGTCTCTATAAAGAAAAGTTCTAACAGTTAGTAAAATCAATGAACAAGATTAAAATAAAATAAAAATATGCATGCATACTCAAAATTTTGCATGTGCATAAATTTTAAACATGTACCAGTGTCTCGATATAATACACTGGAATCTCTATATGCATCGGACCATCTTCGAGAGAAAACATTCAAAGGTGTTTCAGTAGATGTGTGTGATGCATTAGACTTCCTTGTCTCATTAGATGTCCTGATACATATTTGACTTGAAGAATGAGTCAATGCCTCATATCGACCAATATCTAGTATATCTCTTTTAAACATGAAAACAGTCATCAATGAACTAATGCAATTTATGCCATGGAGATTAACGGTAATATTGCTATGCAGTTTATCCCATGGAAATATTTTGAGTACACAAAATACCAACTCAATATATATATTTTTTGTGCCTCTCTTTCTGATGTGAATTTGTGTTGATCCCATAGGTTCTCCCCTTTATTTATCCCGAACAAGACATTCCTCATACAAAGGATATTATTTTTAAGGGTATAATATATATCCTTGTTAAACACCATATGATATGCCACCATGCAATATTATTTACATTTATCCGATCATGAAGCCATGTGCTCCCTCTCTCATCACCCCTATATAAATAAATGGATGAATTATCAACTTAAATTAATAAGTAAGGTGTGAAGCTCTTGACCGAAGGAAAAGGAAACCTGACCAAATTTGTTAGTTCAAGATGGTTCATTAAGATCCTAGTCAACCATAGACAGAGAGAATTTTGACTTTACGATTCTATTGAGAAGGGAAATGGTCTTTACATGATATTATTTCAATCTAGGTCTGGTTAATTTTTTGAGTGGAGAAAAGATAAGAATCAATGGTTGGTTTGAACCCTTAAGGAGCATTCTCTATATTAAAAGATGATCGCAAGTGAGGCAAGGAAAGGTTGTAAATGGATTACTACCAGTCATCTTGCCAAGCAGAGAGAGCATTTTTTCGGTACAATAATAACACTCGAGATACATAGGGAGGCTAGAGTGCAACATCGACAGGATTGAATAAATATGTTCTATTCATAAAACTAAAATGAAATTGGCACCAATGAGTTTTCATAAAAAAATCATAAAACTTAAAATAAAATACATGCTATGATAATGCAAAGGAAAGCTAATAGGGGATATGATAATGCAGAGACAAGATATGATAATGTAGAGACAAGCAGATACAAGCTATGATAATGCAAAGACATGCTATGATAATGTAGAGAGAAGCATATATAGAATATTCCCTCATTATGTGGGGGGGATACTTTCCTTGTCAAATGGAGAACTGAGGATCGACTCATGATTTATTAAAAAAAAAATCCTTCCTTTCCCATCGAGTGGTAACTGGTAGACTGTCCTTTTGCCATTATTATTTTATGCTTATCTATATGCCAATGAAATTCAAAGGAACTAGAGGAATTACGTACTTGATGTCAAGTCTCAAATATTGTAACCAATAAGAGGGAACTTCAAACATAACCCCTAGGAAATGTAGGTTGCGAATGCAAATGGAAGAGATTGATCTTTGGAGGATAGTTGAAGGGAAGGCTACAGTTCCTACCAATCCCTGATAGTTTAATTAGTATGATAAGAAAGTTTCTAAGTCCATGTTCCCACCAGAATGAATCACAATCCAATCCCACCATACTAGCAACATCTAACCTACCAAAATCCATCACACCAAGAATCAAGATGCATATACAGCATGGAGGTGTTATAACATTGATTCAATTTCGAAGTCCATATTTATATGCCCATTGTAAATTGTTGAAAGGGAATTTTTCAATTGTTTCATTACACATCATTTCAATTTTTTTTAACAAAAATTATACTTACTAAATATTAATAAATTCATGTACTTTAACTAATCAAAAAACCACTAATTATTTCCATACATTACTAAGCATCTAAACAAAATCCAAAACACTGCAATAAAGATAAATTATCTTTGACGCTTAAAAATAAATCTATGGAACTTACCTGTAGAGATGATCATTGGCCGTCTACATGCGAAAATATCCAAGGATGGAGCAGGGATCCAAAAGAAAATAGATTGATTAGACCTGAATCCACCACATAGATATCCACATAACATACAAATGTCACAGACTGATCATGGATCCACAAGGTAGAAATGAATCCACAAGGAAGACACAGCTCCACCACACAAATATCCATAGACCATACATAGGTCCACATACCAACAATGGATCCATATGGTAGACACGGATCCACCACAAATAGATCCACAAACTAGACATAGGTCCATAGAATGACCACGACTCCATAGGGAAAACACAGCTCCATGACAACAACTTGTCAACACCTCCACTAAACTACCAATGGCTCCGACACACCACCAGACTAAGAAAGGCTCTAGGATATGCAGGGATCCACAAGGAAGACACAGAAATACATGAATCCACAACATATAATCGTCAACGACTCCATCACATCAACATATCGAGAATAGAACCAGTAAAATGAGCAACAAACTGAGAAAGGCACTAGCAGATCGAGTAGTAGACCAAGCAGCATACCGAGCAGTGAACCAACAGATCAAGCAGGGAATCAAAAAAAACAAACAAGCAACATCCAAGATGATAAACAATGGCATTCTATTAATACATATAAAAGGGTTTTTTCCCGAAAAGGTTTTTTAGCCGAAAACATTTTCGGCCGAAAACATGGCTACCGAATGTTATTTTCTATGTCATTCATGTAGAGAATTCATTACAAGGCATGCCATTAAATTAAACTTTCGGCCAAACAAGTTTTTTGGCTGAAATTTAGTTCTATATTTTTGACCAAAAACATAAATTTGTTTGGACAAAAGGTTATGGAATATGGATTCGTAAAAACTATTCTCATCGAATAGACACTGAGATTCATGATTTCATCTAGTTGAAAACAAAAATTATTCTAAATATAATAGGGGTGGAAAAGACACATAAATTAGTCCATTCTTCTAATTGAATATAACTTGATTCCTCTTAAAAACGAGGCACCATTGTGGGAAACCACCTTCTCTTGTCTCTCAATTATTTCTTCCACCAATTTGGTTTTTTTTTTTGGCCTTTTCAAGGTTTTGAGTATGAGGATTTGTGAGATCAAGCTAATATCTTGGACATTCACTAAGTGCTCAATCATTTAACCTTAGAGGTCCTGGATGCTTGCAATTAGTGCATCAAGTCCACAATGAATCTCTCCATGAAGAATGATTACCTCCCCAAGGACTTGTAGGTTCCATTCTTTTCTCCTCCTTCTATATGCCCATTTTATTTAATTGGGAAAAAAAGGAAAAATAGTGACAATTGTGAACAATCCATTAATTTCATTGTTGTTTTATATCAAATTAGGAAGATATAGATGACTCTTTTTAGGGATAAAAGTATTCCTGTACATGGGATTTTATTAAAAAATACAAACCACCTCAAGAAAGATCAAAATCGAGCTGGTTTATAACCCAAATTTCCAAATACCATAGCTTAGCCACTTGGGAAAATAATCAACTACACAAATTTAACTAATAACATAGAGATCAATAAAAAAAAATCATGATGGTCAGGCCTAAAGAAAAACGTCCGCAGATCCAATTACGGGATGAGAAATCCCTATCACTTTAGGACATAATTCCAAGGACGATGCAATCCATACACGATCAATCCCTATCCCTTTAGGACATAAGTCCTAGGATGATGCAATCCTCACCTAATTCAATTACAGGATGATCAACCCCTATCACGTTATGACATAAGTCCAAGTATGATGCAATCCTCATGCATCATGAAGACAAAAGTTCATATATCCAATTACGATATGATCAATCCCACTGCAAGATATAGACAAATTTCTATGGATCAATTTAGGAGTAATGTCCAGGGATGATACAATATCACTCCAACATGGAGCCAGAAGATCGTGAATCACTTTAGGACTAATGTCCAGGGATGATACAATCCCACTGCAACACAGAGACAGAAGTCTGCATATCACTTTAGTACTAGTGTCCAAGGATGATACAATCCCACTACAACACATAGACAAAATTACGTGGATCACTTTAGGACTAATGATCAGGGATGATACAATCCAACTGCAACATCATCGACCTACTCATCCTTTGGTGGAGGGTCAACATCATCATCGTTGCTCCTCCTTATGAGGAAGGTCTACATCATCATCAATGTTCCTCCTTACAAGGAAGGTATACAACATCATCCATGTTCCTCCTTATGAGGAAGTTCTAAAACATCATCATTGTTCCTCCTTACGAGGAAGGTATTCATCACTGTTCCTCCTTACGAGGAAGGTCTACATCATCATCATTGTTTCTCCTTACGAGGAAGCTCTACATCATCATCACTATTACTCCTTACGAGGAAGGTCTACATCATCATCATTGTTTCTCCTTACGAGGAAGCTCTACATCATCATCACTATTACTCCTTACGAGGAAGGTCTATAACATGATCTTGAGGCGCACTTGCTAGGATTTCCTCTTTGCATGAGTTTGTCCTCTTCTGTTAGGTCATCAACATATACTAGTATTCTGCATTGAACCTTAAAGTAAAGGTTAGAACCCAATTTACTCTTGGTAAATCCTTATTCCATCATGAATTCTCCATCTTGTGGTACCATGATGAACTCGAAGATATTTTGCAGTTACTCACTCTTTCCAGGGAGGTCTTTTCGGACTACATCAAGCTTGTCACGATAGTGTTCAAGAAATAGGCTTAGTTAACACATCTGCCACATGTTCCTATGTAGGAACATACTTGAGCTTGACAACCCCCTTTTGCAACTTTTTCTTTATCATTCTCCTTTTGTAAATTCACAACTGTATCGTACATCCGCAACTTCATCATTTCTTCTTTTGTAGGTGATTTCATACAATCCATCCTACAATTCAAATGCAGTTGTATGATTAGAAATATTTCATAACATATTCATAATGACAAATTCTTATGCATAAAGATATGTGTTATATAATTGTGCAATTATTTTAGCTAATACAGCATTCATCCATATACCATATACATACAATAACTTTCTAGATTCCTTCCATCTCTAAGAAGAAATTATTTCATCAAAGAGGTTTCATTCTAGATAAGTAGCAATGGAATGTTGTACATCACCATAAGCCACTTACCCATCATATGCACATTAGCAGTAAAATGCTCATCATTGCAAAACACTCTAACATGCATAATACACTTCCTAAATCTAGAAACATATCTATGTATATAAATGAACAACTAGATATATAGGAAAATACAATTCAAATACTTATCTTTATTTGTTTGATAGGATCCATCTTGATCTCCGTCTTCTTGAATTACTAGAGTCTCTACCAATGTGTTCAAATTCATCGTCTGATTAAGAGGACTTCTAATCCAAATAATCATGTCAAGATTATTGATCTTTGATATATACCGTAGTCACTGCCTCTGAGGTGGAGAAACATTTACTCTTTGCATTAGGACATTGGAGTGACAAGTAGCTTCCTATGCTACTAATTTTCTTTATATCCATTTATGTCACCTGTCGAGGTCATTAGGTATCAATATCCTTCATCTCGAACTTTGTTTCAAGTTTTATCTTGCACCCATCTATGAGCTTCTCATCTTTTGTAGGATTCTACATTCAACCTTCTAGTAAAGGTTTGGATTTTCATCACTTTAGTTGATCCTCAATATCCTCCTGTAATTGTATGTTATATCCCATGGGTTCCTACTGAGATTGTACAAATCCTTCTGTGCATAGGTGGTGATATCTAAAGAGTCTTAAACCCTATAGGTTTCTTGATGTTTTCTTCTACTTTTATTACACCAACTATCTAGTGTAATCTCCACCATTGAATTGGTGTGTCTAGCCCCTAGAGCAGTGTCTTTCCATAATTGTCTCTCTCTTTCTAACATAAACCATGAACCTTTCTTTATATATTTTTATACTTTGATCTATTGTATACTTGATCTTGTACACCTTCTTGGAATACTTTACAAAACTTCCCTTAATGTTTCAAACTCATATCTAAACATCATTTTGTATGATCGAATGGTACTTCTTGATCAAATCATCCTTCCATTCACAAGGTGTTCTTTCTCATCATAACTAAACATATGATTTGTGAGATGTCCTTCTTTTGAAGTCCTTTTAATCCTTATGGGAATGTTATTTATTCTTCTTCACATGAGTTGTTAGGATTTGTCCATATCTTCTTCTCTTTCCATCAATCAATCTTATTCTTATGTGCATTCTTCCATAGGTGATCTTCCTTCTAGAACAAATACCTTGACTGAACTTGGAAGACCATTCAAAGTTGTAATCTATGCTTCCACATCTTTAAAATTGTCTCCAATGGCATGCTTCTTCAAGTATGAGAAGCACTCTATACTTCCATGCTTAGAGGTTCTTGACTCTTTCAATCTTGTCCTCAAGCTTGGTATAGTTTGTCATTATGATAAAAATGAGAACCTCAAAGGGAAATAGAGAGGATAGGACTTACTAATGAGATTTCTTCAACTTCATGCTTCCTTGAAGGTTCTTCTGGAAGACTTCTTTTGGTGGACCTAGGGTTTGACAGAGAAACACTAATTAGATATGATTGTATATAAAGATGCACCTCCTTAAGGTGAGATGAGCAGCATACTTATTTTCCCAAAAATGTTGACATAACTGTAATATATTTGATGCCCTAGTTTTCTTGTGCATTTGTGTTAGGTCAAAAATTGAAAGTCCACAAAATCAGAAAATCTTACATAGAAATATGTTCCCTCCTAGGGTGAGTTTTATCGTACTCCTTCTTAAATTGATTGGTGAAGGGAAGTGCTCGTAACAAGAAGCCCTAGTTTTTCTCCAGTTTCTTCTGTAGAATTGACTAATATTGTTTCTACTATAGCCCCAAAGTTTCTTTCCTTAAGGTCTAAAACTTCATTCTACAGTAGCCTAGTCTATCTTCTTTCCAACCCCAATGGTTAGAGTAAAATTATATTCACCAAGTGGGACACATGCGTAATTTCCCAAGTTGACTTATTTCAGGACTATTCAACATAGCAAACTTGTACGGACTACCATGTGTCATTGTTTTACCTTCAGGGTCTGAAACATTTACCAAAGAAAATACAGTTCATTCCTTATTTGTAACATCTTGATAAATTTCATTTGTACCTTCCCAACCTGATATATAATAATTCTTCCTAGGTCACATATTTAAGTTTGAATTCTAGGAGATGCTGGAACCATGAGTTGGAGGAATCATATCTCCTATATTCAAAGATAATTCAAGACTAAAACATCTAAACACAGTACAACAAGATTTCATATTCAGCCTTTAAAAGATTCAGAGCTTGATCCTTCTCCAATCACGATTTATAGAGAAAGTCCTGACATTACTAGTTTTTGTCTTCTAGGGTTTTCAAGCATGAAACCCTAATCTTCAGTAGCTGTAGATGTAGACATGTTTTTGCTGCACAAAGAATTCTTTCAGGGTGGCTCTAATACCATGTTATATTATTAATAGCTATATAATATCTAAAACATTTAGCATCATAACATCATAACCACCAGAAAAGGATCATTGAAAGAAAGACAAGTACAACAACACAAGAGAACACAAAGATTTTCCTCGGGGAAACCACAAGGGAGAGAACTCCACAACACTTCCTAATTATATAATTTGAACAAGTACAGTGTAAGACCCCAATAATAATAATAGTTTATCCTCTTCCACAGTATACTCTCTTTCTCTCTCGCGTGCGCTATACACAAGTGAGTGTGTGTGTTCAAATGAGGAACATGCCTCCGCTATTTATACTTTATCTTCCACTTGAATTTTTCCCTATTATGTCGACCCAAACAAACTTATCGGGATGAATTCACCTAGGAAGACACAAAAAAATATTATATTATATTTTGTAGGGTTCTATTGACCTGACTTACAACCAAGGTTTTACCTCATGACTCAATGATGACCAAATACAATAGTAATATATCGACAAAGGAATTAAACATCTTTGATAGGTTACAACAATAAAATACATTTAGAATATTCTTTGAAGTTACAATATTTCAACATATTTACCATTCATATTCATGTATCCTTTAACTTTTACATCACAGACCCCAGGTCTTGACATATGTCCTCTTGTGTCCATAACTACTCCACATGTGTGCCAAGTTAGTTACTTGCTCTAATGCTTCTCCTCAACATTTTTCTAAATCCGCAACTAACCTCCATAAAGCATGCTCCTCAAACCATGTGTCCTCAAGTCAGTAGCCAACCTCCAAGGTCTATGTCACATAATCCCATGGACTTAGGGCTAAGTTCCTAGCACCCATCCTCAAGTTCCTAGCAACCAACTTCCCATTGGGTTCACCTAATTATTATCCAACTATTAAGTTGTGTTAAAATTAGATTATCTTTGGATAAGTAACGATATTTGAGTGGCATTGATGTCATCAAAAGTCACCCAATACTTTCACTTGGATTTATCCACTTGCACTTGTAACATGCATGTTGAGGCTTTGAACCTAGGTTATCATTACGATAAGTTCTCTTCATTCATCTATAGACCATGTTTGTTGTATAAATGTTTATCCAACTATTATGTATTGTAGATAACTTTAAATAAAATTTATAGGGTTTATCTAGGGAACAATGGAGGCACTTTCCACAATGATGAACCATGTTCAAATCTTGACAAGTGTGAACCGTATGATAAAGGAATATGTTAAATCAAATAAGTGACTACATGTATGCATGCATTACCAAAATGTTTTCATTGTACAACAAAGTTTCATAGTCACTCTTATTATTTTTACATGACCTTTTGTTATACAAGGTTATTCTCATTGTACATAAAACATAGTTTTGTAGTCCCTCCTTAATCTCTTTACATAACCTTTTGGTATACTATGTTTCTCTCATTGTACAGAAAACATACTTTAAAAATCCCCTCCCTCTAAACAAAGGGAGGTTAAAAATAGTCCTTTATCATTACATATCTTGATTTACATCAGCCTAACTCATTAATTAGATATAAAAAACCATTATATATCCAACTATCATATTATACAATATACAAGTATGGGGAAAATATTTTCATGTACATAATGTAACGTGACAAACAACCAAAAAATAATAAAGCTATTTGATAACATATGACAACTCAATTTTAAATTTTACACTAAATCTAAAAAATAACAGTATAGATCTATCTTAAACCTATATCTATCAAGCACTATGAGGGATCAAATTCTTGAGGTGTAAATTTTTTTATCTTAAGCTTTTAAACAATTTTTTTTTACAACTCAATTAATTTGATTCCTCTCAGTGCTTGATGCATGCAGGTTTAAGATGGATGAACCAAAATATATCCAACTATTACACATTGTACACATATACAGTTTTAAATAGAAAGTGAATGATTCACAAAGTTCCCAGAATCATCCCATGTCTAACAATGAGACTTTTTATTTTCTTTTAAAGCTAAACTCTTTTTCCTAGAATTTAAGAAATTGTTGTTTTGTTGTTATTATGATGCTTAGAACACGACCAAGAGTTCCCATATCTGAGTGTAAAAGTGTGTGCAGGTCTACAACTGCATTGGCATGCCCAGGACTATTGATTTATTGTTTTTGAGGACATAGAAGTACCCATAATGAATTTTATTAGAATGTGAAACCTTTTATTTTTTCCATTTGAATTAGTGGCACCATTGCTTGCATGTTCTAAGGCATCACATTCATCTAAATTCGACACATTGGAACCCCAACTAGGAATATATTTCTCAAGAATCCTTCTAATTCTAAATACATATAGAGGAGGAAGTTGAGTTATCAATTTGGTTGTTCCATGAGCTCATGGGTCATGGTGCAAGGAGAATCCCCACCCACCTATAGCATAACAACTAGTAAAAATGTGCCACACATAGCTTCACCTTCTAGACTTGTATTATTATCCACATATAAATGTTATAAAATAAAGAGTGAACTATAATCCCAAGAAAAATAGTAGGTTGGATTCGAATAAACATAGACACATTCATTTGATTCTAGATAAGGAATGACACTTCAATTCCAATAATTTTCCATGATGCATGAAATTCAATCCTCTAATGGAGCTTATCCATTAGAGGGTATCCTTGTATGAAATTTATGTAGGGTGGAATTGTCAACAAAATTTGTTGACTCAGTTCCATGCTAAGACGTAACCTATATCAAATGTGTGTGGCTATATGCACAACCATATAATGGGGACTTGGAATTAGGGATCCTAAGGTGGAGAAAATGATGGTCCATACCAAGTACCCATGAATGAGGAGCACAAAAAAGGATATATTCATAGGTTTATAAAGGGTTTCTAGACATCGCATCATCTAAAAATCCACGTTATCTACTTAGATTTCAATTGTTAAATATGTGAACCATTAATTTATAGGAAAATGAGAAAAAATGAGAAGACAAATATGCAGCGGAATTATAAAGAACAATGTACACTGAAAAAGATAAATTTAATACAAATATAACAAGAATTTCTATTGCTAAATTTCTGTGGTGGTTAGTTATTGATGTTGTTGTCGAAGAAACCACAGTATCGAAATGACCAGGTCGACGTTTCAGATCCATATCAGGATCCATCATCAGGACAAAGTTGAATGTGGAGAGAGTGAGAATCAATGTTAAATACTGGAACCGGGTAGGAAGTCTAAGGTCGGCCGCAGAGACTAGGGTTTGCTAGGAAAAAAAATTTAATTTTATTTTCAAAATGTGTGGAAAAAATATTTTCTAAACCTATTTTTTGGAAAAGGAGATGTTTATATTATTAAAATTAAGACAATATTAAAATTTTATTAAGGAGAAAAAGAAATTTTCACAATTAATGATTTAAGAAGTTTAAAGACGCACACGGATAGCTATGTGGATGACATGAATGTGGTTTGGTCACATGGTGAAGATGAACTCAGAAAATTCCTAACACACCTTAACAGTATCTCCCCCACCATCAAATTCATAATGGAACTTGAGGAAAACTGGAGCATCCCATTTCTAGATGTCCTCCTTATGAGAAAAGAAGATGGCACTCTTGGACACGAGGTGTTTCATAAAATGACGTACACAGACAGCTACCTCCACGCAAACTCCCACCACCATCCTTCCCAAAATATAGGTGTTCTCAATACCCTGGCAGTGAGAGCCTCGAGGATTGCGGATTCGGAATATATTAAAAAAGAGAAAGACCACCTCAAATAAGTCTTCACAAACATAGGTTACAAACCCAAGGTCATCATGAAGACCCTCAGAAAAACCCACAACAAGAGCGTTACGGGTGTGAAAACCTCTGACAACAAGACCACCACCAACCCACGAGCTTACTTACCGTATATACAAGGGGTGACTGATAAGATCTCTAGAATTCTCAATAATAACAACATCATGACTTCATTTAAACCCCTAGAGACCATTAGGAAAAGAATGAGATCTGTTAAAGATCCAGTTGATCATACACAATTCAGAGGGGTTTATAAGATCCCTTGCTCGTGCAAGATCAGCTATATGGGTGAGACGGGACGTTCTTTCCACATGCGGCTTAAAGAACATGGGGCAGACATTAGAAAAGAACGTATCCATTCCTCAGCCCTTGCGGAACATGTAGCCAAAACCAAACATCACATTTGCCTAGAAGACACCATTATCCTCGCGAAAGAAGACCACTATTTTAAAAGAAAATTTAGAGACGCCTTAGAGATCACCAAACTCCCACACAACTTAAACAGGGATGGTGGCCTCGAGGTAAGCACTAGTTGGCTTCCCTCTATTCTCAATCGGAAAGGCCACTCTGTCCCTTAACCATGTTCCTCCTGCCCCCTTTTCCTCCTTCAAGCCCTTCCCTTTATTCCTTTGTCCTCCTTCCTTGTCCTTAAGTAAAACCTTAATTTTTAAAATACTCTATAAATTTAAAATTAAAATTGTAAGATCATTTTAAAATCGATTTAAAAACTTTAGGGTTTTATAAAAATAATTTAAAATCAACTTTTTAACCTTTAAAATTATTTTTAAAAACTTTAGGGTTTTAAAGTTAAATTGAAATCAACCTTTTAACCTGTTAGACCCTTCCTTATCCTAAAATTAATCTAAAAGATCACTTTCATTAAAAATTTAAGTATAAGTAAAATTAAAAACTCTCCCTAAGTTTAGACACTTTAATAGGCATTAAAATTAAAATAAAATTTGTTATTAATAATAATAAATTTAAAAACCTTAAGGTTTTTAATTTTATTATTAGGGTTTTTAAATTTGTTATTAATAATAAAAAATTTTAAAAACTTTAGGGTTTTTAAATTTATTATTAGGTTTTTAAATTTGTTATTAATAATATAAAATTTTTAAAAACTTTAGGATTTTTGACCCTTCCTTATCCTAAAATTAATCTAAAAAGATCACATTTCATTAAAAATAATTAAAAATTCTCCCTATGTTTAGACACATTAATAGGCATTAAAATTAAATTAAAATTTTGTTATTAATAATAATTAATATTTTTTGACATTTTCGAATTTAGACCCTTCCTTATCCTAAAATTAACCTAAAAGATCACATCTCATTAAAATTTAATTATAATTAAAATTAAAATT
Source organism: Pseudotsuga menziesii (assembly GCA_001517045.1). Classification (NCBI taxonomy): domain Eukaryota; kingdom Viridiplantae; phylum Streptophyta; class Pinopsida; order Pinales; family Pinaceae; genus Pseudotsuga; species Pseudotsuga menziesii. The sequence continues at coordinate 395,522 of LPNX010223256.1, read as the reverse complement.
AAAATGAAATTAATAAATTTCCCCTAGGTTTAGACACATTAATAGGCATTTAAAACTAAAATAAGAATTGTTATTAATAATAATAAATATTTTTGACATTTTTGAATTTTCCTCACCATACTTTATATAAAAATTTTAAACTTCTTAAATCATTAATTGTGAAAATTTCTTTTTCTCCTTAATAAAATTTTAATATTGTCTTAATTTTAATAATATAAACATCTCCTTTTCCGAAAAATAGGTTTAGAGAATAATTTTTCCGCACATTTTGAAAATAAAATTAAAATTTTTTACCTAGCAAACCCTAGTCTCTGCGGTCGACCTTAGACTTTCTACCCGGTTCCAGTATTTAACATTGATTCTCACTCTCTCCACATTTGACTTTGTCCTGATATGGATCTAAAAATGTCGACCTGGTCATTTCAATACTGTGGTTTCTCCGACAACAACATCAATAATAAGAATTGATCAGTTAATTACAACATTAATCTCCATTCATTCCAACAGTATTACAATGGTGTTACAATAAGAAGATTTCGAATCATGTGGATAAGATTCGAATATACCAACTAAAATTGAATGATTGGTTAACTTAGTGTGTCTAAATCACTGCATGGTAGACACTAGTATAACTCCTGATGTCTAAATTGGTTCTTAATCAGTTATTTGATGAAGTAGGTCACTCCCCATGCAAGCATGCAAAACTGGAGCTAGACTAACTAGTAGTGAAGGATAACTAATTACAACTGGAGGTTGACTCAAAATAAATTCTTACATACCACAACCAATTTATGGAGGTTGTTGGTGGCACTTAGAGTGGCTCCTAGAATGTAGGGATTGGCACTGGTGGCACCAATGGCACCAATAGAACCAGTGGAACCAATGGCACAAGTGTTGATGTATTTGTAACTTCAGAATGTATTCACTTGTATATCTTATATTGTACCCCAATGTTCCTATAGAGAAAATCATTTATATTTCATTGTACCCCGATGTTCCTATTAGGAGAGTCATTAATATAATAAAGTCATGTAAATTCAATGAGGTTAACCCTCCATTGTAAGTCAGGGAAATAGTCCCCACAATTGAGTTGAGGTTAACCCTCCTTGTTGATAAGGGGGGGGAAAGTCCCCACAGTTGAGGGGCACTAGGGTTATTAGGATCTCCTAGAAATGTCGGCCCTGGTAAGTAATTGTCAAGTCAAAAATTAGTATAAATAGAGAGTGAGCCTCTATATTTGTCATATACACTTACTCAACTGAGGCGCATGAGTGAGAGAGGAAGTGCTCACATAAGTGAGAGATAGAACAACTGTTGGAGATCATATTTTCTATCTTTGGGTTTTACTGCTACCATTGCTGATCATTCTATCTCCGAGGAAGTTGCGCGGTTTTCTCCTTTATGGTTTCCTCGAGGAAAATTCTTTGTGTATTTTGTATATTGTGATTATTGCTATGCATGTTATTATCTTAGATAAGATCCTAAGATCATATTGCTTAATTGATAAAAATATAACATGGTATCAGAGACAACTTGAGAAGAAGACATTGTGTAGCTGCAGAAGATAGTGATTCTTAATTTTTGGGTCTCTCTCTACAATCCATCAACAAAATGATGCTAGGATAAATCTCCATTGAAGGGCGCATCTTTCTATCAAAGCAGAATTTGATTCTAGGCATTTTTAGTTTTGCTGCGGGAAATTAGGGATTTTTACAGAAGAGGAATTTTTTAGTGAGCCCAACATAGGATTTATCTCCTCATCAAAATCAAAGTTTAGATACCAAGGTCAAAGTTTTTGGTTGAGTAAAAATCTAGGAAATTCAAACCCTAATTTGACCCTAGGCCTAAAAAACCCTAAAATACTAAAACAAGTAGTTTTGGTACATTCACTATATCTAGGGATTGAAGACGTTTCAGGAGCCAAAAGTTTCACAGGACAAATAGAAAATCCTGTTGTACCTTGTGTAAAACTTTCAGCCTCAGATTCTCTATATTCTAGGAGATATGATTCCTCCAAATCAGGGTTCTAGCCTCTTCCAGGATTCATCCCTAAACATGACACCTAGGGAGAATTGATATATCTCTGGCTATGAAGGCCCAAATGAAAATTTGGAAGATTTTCCAGATAGGGAACAAAATTTAATTTCTTTGGTAAAATTTTCAGACCCCAAAGTTGAAACAGTGACACGTGGAAGTCTGTACAAGCTTTCTATACTGAACAGTCCTAAAAAGTGTTACGTTGGGAAAACTCTCATAAGTCCCAAATGGTGAAACTAATTATGCTCAAACCTTTGGTGTTAAAAGGAATATATATGAGGATATTGCAGTACTAAATTTCAAACACATAGGATTAGTAATGTCAGATATACCACTGAATCAATATCAAGCGTTTCTGCATAAGAATTTGGGAAACTAGGGCTTCTCATTCCGGAAGCTTCACTCCACCGTTTTCAGAAAAGGAGTACAATGGACAAATCACCTAGAAGAGGCCAATATTTCTATCCAATCAGAGGTTTTAAATTCCAAGTTTTGAAAATTAGGGTTTCTCTGACAAACCCTAGATCAGCCAGGTCCAGAACTAGGACAGACACCTCAAATCGGTAAGATCTAATATTTTTGTATTTACATTTGAGGTTCTAATTTTAAAATAACCTTATCACACCATATTGATGACAATCTTGGTGAATTTAACAACTTCCAAGCATAGAATTATAAGTTTTCACTAGTTCTTGATGAAAATGAATTGGACACCTACATAAGTGGAGAGGATCCAGTTCTAGAGGGAGATGAGGCTAAATAATTACACATTGCTACTTATCTAGAATGAAACCTATTTGCTGACATATTGGATTAGTGCACAATATCAATATTGTCCTGGTAGAGATGGAAGGCATCTAGAAATTTTCCATAAGATATGGATGAATGTTGTATTGACAAAAATAGTTGCAAGATTATATCTTGATGCAAAATAATTTTTCATTATGAATAAACCTTATGAAATTTTTCTAACCATACAACTAATGCATTTGAATTGTAGGAAAGACCGCGTATAATCACCTACAAAAGAAGGCTAAGACTTGTTCTAAAGAACAAGTGACAATAGTTCACAAAATAATCCAAAAAGAAGACTTCAAGGGGCCTTAGACACAGTGCAGTTATGTGACACTATTGAGTGACATCATTGATGAAGAGCCTTCTAGCTATGAAAAAGTAGCCAGGAAGAAAGGGAAGGAGAGTACCTATTCAAGAAAAATGATGTCTAAGATGCAGTATTGAGACTTGAAGAGAAGTCTGTGGGATACAAGGCAAGATTTGTACCACGAGGCTTCTAACAGAAAGATGATATAGACTACGAAGAAACATTTGCAGCCACTAGAAGTTAATACACATGACAAGAATACTCATGTGTGCAAATTAAAGAAGTCCTTGTATGAGATCAGAAGGAACTCATGGGATAACACATACAAGAAGAGCTTGAAGATCACCTAGAGTGATGAAGATCTTAACCTTTGCTACAAGGGTGAAGATGAAAACCTATAGAGGATGAGAAGCTCGTAGATGGTTGCGAGAAGAACTTTTGTAAAGGTTCAAGATAGAGGATATTGGTATCCAGTGACCCTATATGGATACATAGAATATTTGTAGTAGAGGAAGATACTTGTTACACATGTACATAATGTTTCAATGCATAGAGTATGAAAGGAAGAGGTAGAATGGTGCTCCACTTCAAAGGGAGTGACTGCAGAAGATATTGAGGTTCGACATGATACAAAGGATGGATAGCTTACTGATGAATCTAGGCTTTACTAAGAGTAAAGCGGATTCCAACCTTTGCTTCAAGATTGAAGGCAGAAGACCAATGATGCTCCTGTTATATGTCGATGGCTTGTTCTTGACAGGAAAGAGGAACTCATTAAAGTTTCAAGAAGGAGACTTGCTGCCGAGTTCGAGATGAAGGACTTGGATATGATGCACTACTTTCTAGGCATGGAGGTGTGGCAGAATGCGGATGGAATATCCTTGGGACAAGGGAAGTATGCGGTAGAGATCTTGAAGTGGTTCGAGATGATGGACTGCAAGGCCATGACCACACCTATGGCATTGAACCTGAATCTATTGAGTGATGCTTCATCAGAGATGATTGATGCCATGATGTATCGTCAGATGATTGGTTCATTGATGTACCTGATGGATATGAGACCATATATTTGTTTTGTTGTGAACACATTGAGACATGTTCACCTAATTGCTACAAAGCATATTTTGAGGTACCTGAAGGGTACAATTGATTATGGGCTCAAGTATGAGGCGAATCGAAGATTAACTTGGAAGGTTATGTGGATTTGGATTGGGCAGGAAGTGCCATTAATAGGAAGAGAACTTTGGGGTGCTACTTCAGTATGGGATCAAGTGTGATCTCTTTGTTTAGCAGGAAGGACTCTTGCATGGAACTGAGTACAGCTGAGGAAAGATATGTTGCCACTTGCTCGACTATTTGAGAGGTAGTATGTTTCTTTTGAAAACTACTATTTGATTTGATTGATTTGACTTGCATTTTTTTGTATGATGTAGAGAGGAGAAGTGAAGCTCCAGTATTTGATCTAGATTGAGAACTCTCGAAAGGGGGAGTTGTATCATATCCGGTGAGATAGGTTTTCTGAGCATAGAATCCTTACAAAGCTCGTAGGTGGCTCATACATAAAAGGTCCTATAGGTTGTCCTCGGATGTAATTAGTCTTGACAAAGCTCACCAGTTATCCTTGGACGTAATCATCCTTGATGTGATTCTATGCTAGAAATGGCCAGAGTGAAGTTCGAGTACTTCAGGGAGAATCTTGGTGTTCTCAAGATCGAGTCTAAGAGCCTTTTTGACATGTTAGGATTGGTTCCTTCTATTGTCAGATATAAGTGTAGGAGCCTTTATAACATGGTGGCAGGATGGGCCTCCCATGCTCAGATGTAAGTGTAGAGCCCTTTTAACATGGTGGCAGGCTGGGCCTCTGATGGTTAGATATAAGTGCCAATATTTTCCGACACGGTGGTAGGATGGGCCTCCCATGGTCAGATATAAGTGTCGATCCTTTTTGACATGGTGGAACACTAGGCCTCCCATGGTTATCCTTGTTATCCTTGGACATAATCAGCCTTGATGTGATTCTATGCTAGAAATGTCTAGAGTGAAGTTTGAGTACTTCAGGGATAAGATTGGTGTTCTCTAGATCGAGGTTCCCTCCAAGGGGAGGTGATGAGTCTGAGAGCCTTTCTAACATGGTAGGATTGGTTCCTTCTATGGTCAGATATAAGTGTAAGAGCCTTTCTGACATGGTGGTAGGTTGGGCCTCCCATGGTTATATGTAAGTGCAAAGCATTTCTGAGATGGTGGCAGGCTAGGCCTCCCATGGTCAGATATAAATGCTAATCCTTTCCAACATGGTGGCAGGCTAGGCCTCCCATGGTCAGATATAAGTGTTGAGCCTTTCTGACATGGTGGCAAACTAGGCCTCCCATGGTGAGATATAAGTGCTCGATGAGCCTTTTCGACATGTTGGTAGGCTGGGCCTCCCATGGTCGGATGTGAATGCTGGGCCTTTCTGACATGGTGGCAGGATGGGACTCCCATGTTTAGATATAAGTGTTGGATGAGCCTTTCTAACATGGTGGTTGGATGGGCCTCCCATGGTCAGAGGTGGGTGCTAGGAATTTTTGACATGGTGGTGGATGTGTTTCTCCCATGGTCAGATGTGAGTGTTGGGCATGCCTTTCTGACATGGTGGTGGATGTGTTCCTCCCATGGTCAGATGTAAGTGTTGGGAGGGCCTTTCTAAATGGGTTAGATATAAGTGATAAATAATATGAATACCTACATGGAGGTTAGGCCTACAACCAACATGAAAAAGGGTTGGCTATGTAAAACTTCCTATGACGAGTAGAATTGAGAGATGACACCATTTGATCGAGATAGCGGAAGCAATGATGATGATGATGATCTAGTGATGATCCAACTTTATGATGATCCAACGATGATCCAGCTTTGATGATGATCCAGTGATGAAGAATTGTGTCAAGATAATACCTTCCTAGTTAAGAGGGAGTGTTTATGTATTTGTAACTTCAGAATGTATTCACTTGTATATCTTATATTGTGCCCCGATGTTCCTATCGGGAGGATAATTATATTTAATTGTACTCCAATGTTCATATCAAGAGAGTCATTAATATAATAAAGTCATGTAAATTCAATGAGGTTAACCCCCCGTTGTAATTCATGGAAATAGTCCCCACAATTGAGTTGAGGTTAACCCTCCTTGTTGATCAGGGGGGGAAAGTCCCCATAGTTGAGGGGCACTAGGGTTATTAGATTCTCCTAGAGATGTCAGCCTTGGTAAGTAATTGTCAAGTAAAAAATTAGTATAAATAGAGAGTGATCCACTCTATTTGTCATATCCACTCACTCAATTGAGGTGCATGAGTGAGAGAGGAAGTTCTCACACAAGTGAGAGAGAGAACATCTATTGGAGATCATCTTTTTTGTCTTTGGGTTTTACTTCTACCATTGGTTCTCATTCAATCTTTGAGGAAGTTGCGGGATTTTCTCCTTTATGGTTTCCCCAAGGAAAATTCTTTGTGTCTTTTGTCTCTTTTGATTATTATTGTGCATGTTATTCTCTGAGATAAGATCGTAAGATCATATTGCTTAATTGATAAAAATATAACAACTAGTGGCACCAATATAGTGGTGGAANCCCCCCCCCCCCTTAATCCCAACTTGGACAACTTTGTGACCTAGAAACTAGGCCAAAAGTCACCCATATAATCTCAAAGAATTAAAATATACTTAATAAAATAAAGGAGAAGAGGAAAACCTCATGGAAAATACACCCCCACAAAATAAACAGTGAATCAGGAAAACAAGCTATACTTAAGAGGAAATTTTCCTCTTTGGGTAAAAACCTGTAAAATTTTGCTGCAATTTGCAGCTCTGTGTAGAAGCCATGCAAAATCATGGTTCTTCTGTGCATCAACATCCTGGAATTGTGCATGTGAATGTTTCCATATTCTTATAATCTATTTAACGTTGCTTTTGTCTCTTATTTTTGGAGGAGGAATGGAATGATCCATTTTGTTCTTTAGTGGGACAAATTGTGGATCATTCGCTATCATTGATTAGCATCTTCCTGGAATTTTGCTGCACCATTCTGTAGGTAGCGAAGCTGTGTGAGAGAATGAAACATATTCATTCTGATACTGGGGCCTCATTTTTATTCTATTATCTAGATCCTTAACATCATTCCCAGCTGCTTCAATGATATTTTCAGCCCATTTAGGCTTCCGATTCGGAATAGAAGCTAGATCTGGATCTAGATCATCTTGAGGTACAATATCAATATCAAGATCATGTTGATATTGTTCCTCATCTTTTGAAACTAAAATATTAGACAACATATCATTATCTACAAATGGATATGAAAGATATTTTATACCTCCCCTTTCGAATGGCTATTGAGATTGTGCTGGAGTTGAGTATGGAAGAAAGTGTGATAATTCATATGCTTTGAGGCATGGTTTGGAACACTCTTCACTATAATATTCCCAGTTGATATATCTAAGATATCCATTGAGTCAAAACAAAATACAACTTTCTTTGGAGAGCCAGTATGTGTCATCTGATAAACATATAACACATTTGTTGCAAGAGAGGGCACATAGAGTAGATTCTTGAATTCACTGTGTTCGATTTAAATAGAACCTCTACCTGGTGTTCAAATCTGTGAACTATCCCTCATATGAATTCTAGGTCATCTTGAGAGATCCAGAATAGTGAAGGATTCTTTGGAGGCAACCATGTAGTTGGATGCTCCAGAATCTATCAAGTAATCCTTCGACTGAGTGAATCCTACTTTCAAAGCATGGAACCTCTCATATTATTCAGTCTTCTCTTGAGCTTCATACATATTTGCACCTTGAGCAAGGGAAATATTATTCTCTTCGAGTCTTGTCAACTATTTGATGGTATTTTTCGTACACTGGATCTCTGGATGAAAGCCTCTCATACAGCATGGACACTTAATCTTATCAAATTTCTTATTTTTATTGGAACTCAAAGTTCTATTGAAAGATTCCTAATTCTCTTTTGGCTTCAAATCAATGTTTTTGGTCTCATTCCATTTGTTCTTCCCTCTTTCTTATGCATTGTTTGAGTCTCCTACAAAGAGTGCTTGATTCTTGGAGGTTCAAAGCACTCCCATTTGAACCAATTTATCTTTCTCTTGTATCAAGGACTCATCAAAAGCATATAGAGAAGGCATATTCCAATTAGGGATGGAATGTAAAGACAAAGATTGAGTACTATGTGCCAATATTTCTCAATACTGATAGCATAAGCTGCTCATCTTTCCTCTCTAATCCACATTGTTTGCATTGTAGTACTACTGACTTGTATTTTGTGAAGAATTGCTGAATAGATTCAAAACTAATGGATTGTAGAGCAATGAGCTCATTCTCTAATATGTTCTCTTGAATATCATCTTGTTTTCAAGAAAAATATTCAAGCTTATCCCAAGCTTCCTTTGGAGTCCTTAGTCCCTCAAGGTGGAACAAAATATCGTGGGAGTTATGAGTGCACATGAAGCTGAAGGCCTCATCAAGTCGATTCAAAAATTTGTTCTTCTCAACATACTACTAGGGCTTAGTTGCTCTTCCCATTGTCATCCTAAAAAAGCCAATATTGCGCAATTATTTTAGAATAATCAACCCATAGTTACCCATATTTGACATTAATTAATAATTTTTGTCTTATTCCTAGATTCCTAGATTCCCTCTCTATTCTAGTTGACTTCCACATGTTCCTAGGAGTTAATACTTGCTAAAATGGGCTAGAGAGCACTTTGGAATAATCCTAGAAACATATTTAGCAAGTGTCCTTTTATTCTTGGTTCATAAAAGTGCATATCTATTTTTTCTGAAAGCTTCCTTGCTTTACAACAATTTTAAGGCATAAAGGAAAAGCTAGTCTAGGGGAACTTGCCTTGTTTTTTGACCACATAATCCTCCTTCCTTTTCCCAAAAAAAAATAATGAATGATTTATATTTCCATCACTTATTATATTTCCCACTTTATTTATCTAATTCGTGAGGAACTTCATAGATTTGGAAAGTCCTTTTTGCACCTACGGGGGATTTGACTTAATTTAGTAAGCCTGCTTTTTTTACCAATTCGAATAGAAACCTAGTGCTTTCGAATATATCATGTAATTATATATTTTAGCATCCTATTAATTCATATGTTTGGATTATGTACACTTATTCAATACAGGATTAAGTTATGCTCCAATTTAAGTGTCCTTTTGTGTGAATTTTGCATGTTTGATTAGCAATTTTGTGAGTGTAATTGATCTATCACTTGGGTTCAATTTACACATGGTATTAGATCCTTTGTAGATCGATTTCTCTCCTTCCAGATTTTTATTGCAGGTTTGACATCACTAACTGGGAGTGCATTCTATTGACTAAAGGGAATAGGAGATGAGATATGGATCAATCTCAAAGGATCATCTTGAATCCATTCAATTTCTTTGAATGGAAAGCTGAGATGGAGATATTGTTGAGAGAGAAATATTTCTACAGGGTTACCATGGTTACTGAGGTAGAGCCTAATGCAGCTGTAGATAAAATAAAATGGCACAACTGGGGGGATGAGGCCTATGGTCTTTCGTGTTTGAGTATTTCCAGAGACCTCCTCTTTCATCTTGATTCATTGACATATCCTAATGAGGTGTGGGAGAAGCTTGACGATATTTTGGGAAATATATATGAGATGAGAGTACATTGAATTGAGAATGAATTGATCTCCTTGAGTCCCAGTAGCTTCGAATAATTGAAACTCTATTTTACAAAGTTTAAGGACCTTGTTTTGTATTAAAAAAAATGTGGGATTAAAAAGAAGAAGGAGCTACTAGTTTTGACCATTATCTCAAAGCTTGGTCCTGACTATTTAGTGTTTGTTTCAACCCTATATGCCACTAAATCGACAACTAGAACCTGGAATATGCCTAATATTGTTGAGTTCATGGAATCCCTCACCCAAGATCAAGAATAATTGGTGATGATGGGCACCATCAAACCTTCCAAAGACGAAGATTTCATTGCTGGAGATTCAAAGGTGGATTCAAAAGGAAATAAAAAATATAAAAGGCCACCTGAGCAAAAGAGAGACAAGACAAAGTCTCAAGAAGAGTCCTCAGGCTCCAAGAAGAAACCCCAGAAGAAGAAGAACAAAGGAGAAATGAGCAAGTACACATACTGTAGTAAGGGTTATCATCCAAAGAGCTCTTGTATGAAAAAGAAAATTGACATGTTGAACCAACTCTTGGATAAGAACAACATATCCCTTCCTAATTGCTCAAAAAAGAGGGAAGGAGGATCAAATACAGAAGACAAGGAGAGAGTACATGCCTTGGTTGTTGGCACCTCAAGATCACGTAGGTTCATCATTTATTATGGAGCTTCCAGACATATGGTTTCGACAAGGGATATCTTTTCCTCTCTTGACATGTCGAAAGGTCCACCAATAGTTTTGGGAGATAACTCTCTGTCTGACAGTATGGTAAAGGGTAGGATTGATATTGACCATGGTAATTTCAATAATGTGTAGTATTTTCTAGGTCTTGCCTCTAATCTCTTGTTAGTGTATCAAATGACTCACATTAGGTCTCCAAAGAAATTCATCTTCTCCCCCAATGAAGTTGAAATCACTGAGATTTCAAATGGTAAAGTCATAGCAAAAGGTGTTGTTCATCACTGTTGGGCCTAGAAATGGCCCCTTTTTGACCACCCTTATCCACCTATTTTTTCCTCATCCTACCCTATTGTGCAAGCTAAAGAGACATTTTTCGCTCACTTGGCCCCTCAAGTCACAAAGGTATGGTTAATCATTGTCTTATCTTATTAATGATTAGGATTGTGGTAATCAAGGCTCTACATATTAAAATATGCTAACATATGATGATTTATAAACGTATTTCGAGATATAGAGAATGCAGGTGTAGCGGGCTAAACATGCCAAGGGAAATATGGACATTCATTACTAAAGCTGATCGCCATCCATCCCACCGTTTCCCAAAGAACGCAGTCTCAGTTTATTATTCCATGCGAGCTGTACAAGGGTAGCTGCAACATATTACGATAGATTTGGAGGAAACAGTGTGTCGTTGCTCGAAAGTAGTTGCGATCTGCGCGATATCTGCACAATCAATCAGGATCATTATTTCTAGGTCGAATAACAGCTTCCCTATATCTTCTACTCTCATCCTGCCATGACTGTAATAGTTATTGTAATTGAGGTAGCTTGAAGATTAGAGATCTTCATGGCTGGCCAATAATAGGGATAGGATGTTATGATTGAAATTGTATAAATATGTGGAGCTATTCTGAGCTAGGGGTTGAACTTTTAACCAATTTATTGTATCAGCTATGACATAGGTTGTGTGATTTATCTGCCCTCTTTAATACAAGGAGTTACTTCAGATCTCAGTGTTTTAACGTGCGTTATCTCCAACATCTCTATGTGAAGGCCGGGCCCACCTTCCCACAAGGATTGCTGAGTTAATTAGGAATTGTATTTATTCTGTTGTGTGATGTTGTGTTAATCTCCTTTCCTCATAGTAAGCTGCAATAGTTATTGATTTACAGTATGTTATTAATTGCATTTCTTGGAAAGCTGCAGTGGTATGGTGTGACAATCGACTATATAGGTTAATTGTCTTTTATGCAACTGTGTGATAGCTATGATAGCTATGTTCATCCCTGCTTCTTTTAATTGTTGTTCTGAAGATCCTTGCAGTTCATTCCCTTGCTTTTATAGTTGCATAATTTCATTCCTGTACTTTGAATTTCTAGAATAGCTGAATTCAATTCATATTATTTGGATTTCTAGAATAATTAGATCAAGATAATTGGGTACATCATTAGATGGTTTGGCAATCAGGATTTCATTTTCTGCAAAAGTAATCTAGACATGCTTTCTCAAATCTTTCAATTCTATATCAAGAATAGTAAAAGGTAATTGTCGTTGTATTCTTTAAAAAGTAAATTAGATTAAGTGGATCTTTGGGATGAGCGTAGCTGAGCAGAGAGTAGGATTATTTACTTATGGGAACTTAGTGTTTAATCATATATAGTGTGTATTATCCTTGAAATAAAAGACTTCCCTGGGTTGACAATAAATATTGAACACTCTGTATGTTAGCTTTAATTAACTTTCATATCGGGTGCCCAACATTTTGGCATCATTGCTGGGGAGAAGTTCTTCTCCTTCCTGGATGGGTTTAGCGAGTACAATCAGATCCAGATTGCTCCTGAAAACTAGGATAAGACTACCTTCACCTGTCCTTGGGGAACTTTTGCATATAGAGTGCTTCCCTTTGGTTTATGCAATGCACCAACAACATTTCAAAGAGCTGTGATTGGCATATTCTCAGAATTATTTAAGGATAGTATGGAAATTTTTGTGGATGATTTTACTCCTTATGGCAAAGATTTTGAAGAAGCATTGAAAAATTTGGAAAAGGTTTTAACTCGCTGTGAACAGACCTAGCTCTCTTTAAGCACTAAAAAGTGCCATATGATGATTAGTGAAGGAGTAGTGTTGGGGCATTTCATCTCTGCTGATGGCATCCTGGTGGATCCATAAAAAATCAAGGTAATAAAAAAATACCTACTTTTGTAACTCAAAAATAAGTGAGAAGTTTCCTAGGGCATGCTGGATATTACCGAAGATTTATAGAAAATTTTTCCAAACTTTCCTCTCTGTTTTCACTGTTAATGAAGGATGTGCAATTTGTTTGGAATGAGTCATTCTAGACAACATTTGTTAAACTTAAGGAGAAGATGTCCACAGCTCCCATCTTAAGAGGACCCAATTGGACCCTGCCTTTTCACATTTCTTCAGATGTTTTTGATACTGCCATTGGAGCAGTTTTAGGATAGTAGGATGGTCAAGTACCTTATGTAGTTTATTATATTAGTAAAAACTTATTCCCTGCTGAAATTAATTATACTGTTACCAAGAAGGAGTTCTTAGCCATTGTTTACTCCATTAACAAATTTTGACATTATATTACTAGATATCCTACATTTGTGCACACTGACCACTCAGCCATCAAATATCTAATGAATAAACCTGTTACTAATGCCAGGGTGACTAGGTGGGTTTTATTATTATAGGAATTTTATATTACCATTATAGACAGACCTGGAAGAGAAAATGTTGTCGCTAATTTCTTATCTCGTTTCACTAACAGTGATGATAACTTGCCTGTTGAGGACTCTTTTCCAGATGAACACTTATTTGCAGTTTCAAGTCACTCCCCTTGGTATGCAGATGTTGCTAATTACTTGGCCACAAGAAAGCTTCCAGCACATTTGTCCAAAAGAGAAAAGAGGAATATTATTCAACAAAGTGCTAGGTATTGTTGGATAGACGGTCATCTCTTCTACACAGGCCCTGATCTTGAGATCAGAAGGTGTGTAAGAGAAGATGAAATATTCCATATTTTGAAGGACTGCCATGATGAGCCTTATGGGGGGCATTTTGAAGATAGGAGGATAGGACAAAAAGCGCTGAGAATGGGCTACTATTGGCCAACCCTTTTTAGGGATGCAGAAAGATATGTCCAATCTTGTGATAGCTGCCAGAAAATGGGGTAGCCCAATAGATTCGATCAAATGCCTCTTCAACCACAATTAGTGGTTGAACCATTTGATAGGTGGGTTTTATATTTTGTTGGTCCTATCAACCCTCATTCCAAGTAGAAATCCTACATCTTGGTTTGTACCAACTACATGACAAAATGGGTAGAAACTGTGGCTCTGGTGAAGGCCAATGACCAGGCTGCAATTGATTTCCTGTATGGTGAAATATTTACCCGTTTTAGGGTACCCAAGGAAGTGGTTACCAATGGAGGACCACAGTTTATGTCACATTAATTTGAAGCTCTGCTACAGATGTACCATATTCAGCACTGCATAGCTTCACCCTACCATCCCCAAGCCAATGGCCAGGTGGAAAGCACTAACAAAGTCATTGAAGCTATTCTTACCAAGAAGGTCAAGAGCCATCATAGAGATTGGGCTGATAGACTTCCAGAAGCATTGTCGGCATATCATACCACTTGGCACAACATTATAGGTTTCTCTCCTTATGACTTGGTGTATGGGAAAAGTGTCATCTTCCCGATTGAATTTGAAATTAAGACTTTGAAGATAGCCATAGAGGTAAACCTATATGTAACTAAAGATCAGAAGAAAATATTGAATCAATTGAATGAACTTGACAAGAACGGATTAGCCACTGTGGATCAGATAGTTTTAATTCAGCAACAGAGATCCAATTGGCATGACCGATTCATCAAAAAGAAAGTCTTCTACAAGGGAGACTGGGCACTATTATACGATTCAAGATTCAAAAGAGACTTCAAGGTTAAATTACGCACAAGATGGTTGGGCCCATACCTGGTAGAAAGAGTATTTGATAATGGTTCGGTCCTTCTGGTAACCATTGATGAGAACCATGCACCATTATTTGCTAATGGTCGCAGTGTGCGACTATACCATAAGCCCATTTCAAAGGACGCATTTACCTCACAAATTGCAGTTGGTCTATACTATGAGTTAGAACAAGGGCAGGAATTTTTCTCTTCCCCTGTCAATCCTTAGTTAGTCGCTGTAAATCTTATCTGAATCTTTGTACATAAATAATTTTTTTGTTTTTTTCTACTATTGTTATCTTTTTCTTTTGCACTTGATCCGTTTTTATTTATTTATTAATGAAATATGCAGGGAAGCACCTAAACAGAGGTGGTCATCATCAGGCCTGTTGACCAGGGTTGTCCTTCTATAACTTCCTGCACCAGAAGAAAATTCCTTGAATAAATCTGTTGCAGCCACAACACGTTCCTTTATCCCGTTTCCCGTAACTGCAACATTTTCAAAATCAGTCTTTTACCCCATTCTGTGCAGCTACAAAACCATAAAAAATTTTACTTTTATTCCCTTTCATGCAGCTACAACACTGTAAAACTCCTGCCCTTATCTCGTTTAGCGTAGCTGCGAAACCATTTTACTTTTGTCCATTTTTATATTTTTCAGTAGCTACAACACCGTCAAATTCCGTTAGCTTAACGCCTTTTTCTGATTCTAGAAGCTGCAACACCATTTTATTTTTGTCCATTTTCATCTTTTCCAGTGGCTACAACACCGTAAATTTCCGTCAGCTTAACACCTTTTTCTGATTCTAGCAGCTACAACACTGTTTTACTTTTGTCCATTTTCACCTTTTCCGGTAGCTGCAACACCGTCAACTTCCGTCAGCTTAAAATCTCTTTCCTACTCTGGAAGCTACGACAAATTTTTTGGTAGTTGCGACACCTTTTCTGGAAGCTGTGACTCCGCTACATTTGGCTGATTTTTCTATATTCCAAGGCCGCGACTGTGCTAAACTGTCTGATTTCTCTATGATCTGTGGCTGTGACTCCTCCATTATTGGCAGAACTCTTTGCAATCACGGCTAGCAACTCCTCCAGATATGGCTCCAATTCCTGATGCCGACGATTCGATTTATACTCCAGTACTCATCATGTTTCCGATCAATTTGACACAATGGTTTTTGGTTCGGTGGTGAAAAAGGTCATTACAGCATCCCTGTAATAATGATTACACTTAATGGCTGCACTTCACATGCTCTACTATTCTCCAAAGAACACCATCCATAGCGTATTTTCAAAGGTATGGTTTTGATTAACTACTTGATTAAGTATTAAATGGATTTGACAATATTAATCATACCTTCCTTTCTGTGCCCATTATTACATCGTTAAATCTCCACTCGTGCGAATTAAGGACTAATTATGTTACCTGATAACCGCCATCTTTCCTAATTTGGGATAAATTCCAAATAATCTGATGTGCTTAAGATTTTCGAATTTACCTAACTCCACTCTCAGTTGTTCATGCATACTCTATGATTTAACCTCCATTGTCAGGATTTGTAATTTGTCGAACTGCAACATACCTCTGAAAGCAGACAAACATGGGTATTCCAGCTCAGCATGAAACTCCAAACATGCGAGAACTCAGACGAAATGCTGAAGTTTTCACTATTTTTCAAGCTGCGGGTTGGACTGAATTCTTCCAACGCTTGAATGGATTTCACCATGAAATAGCTTTATAGTTTGCCTTGAATCTTACAGAAACCCACTCAGAGGTTTGGGGATTGCGTATTGAAGTCTCTGAAGCCATAGTGGCTGAGGTCACTAGCCTTCCTCGGGTGGGAAGATATTGGTTTGGATGAAGAACCCCCAATCCTGCAGTAGTATAGGATTTCTTAGGGAATGGGAGCACATTCAACCGTCACAGATAGGGATAACGTTACAGTCACTGCCACACCCATGGAATCAAGTAGCATTTTTTCTCAAGAAGTATACATTAGAGGAAATTTCAACTCAAAATGGGCCTTTTAACTTTAACTCAAATTCCATGTCATCATGTGTTAGCCAATGAAATTGATTTAAATTTGAAATACCATATAGGTCTTAAACACTTTTTTAATTTAAATTTGGGGATAGGTATCATAAAAAAACTACTTTTTTTGTTTGTATTTTCGACATATCTCCACATGTTTTTACTCAAATTTCAATTGAGAGAGCTTGTTGGATACAGAATTAAATTCTGCATCCAACAAGCTCTCCCAATTGAAATTTGAGTAAAAACACGGGGAGATATGTCGAAAATACAAACAAAAAAGAAGTTTTTTTCTTTTCTTCCTCCAAAATTAATAAATATTATTTTATTATTTTAACTATTATTTTATTAATTTTTTTAGGAGGCCCATTTTGAGTTGAAATTTCCTCTAATGGCACCTATGAATCTAGGTGTCAAATGGTCTCATCTCCGTCACAGGGCTTTGCTAAACATTCCATTTTATTTATTCAATGGTTTACATCATATGGAGGAGGTTTTTCCGAACTGCCAAGCATTCAATATATTCCCTTACCCACCATGGCCTCATTAAATTAATAATTTTACAGACCCTTTCTCAACAAAACCAAACCTAGGAGCAATTTACAGGTCAAGTTCAGGAACCCGTTCTTCTACCCGGTGTTCCAACAGAAGAGGAAATGGAAGTACCTATACTCATGGGGCCTGTTCAAAATGAAGAAGAGTTAGTCAATCCACAGTTGGGGGGAAATGTAGAGAAACAAGAGGTTTGGAATCTCTCCAATTTAGTTGGGAGGGGAGATGAGACTGGATCAGAGGATCAATCAGGAGATCAAGCAGAACAATTGAGAGAGGATGTACAAGAAAACCCTGTGAAAATACTAAATAATAGGACAACTCTGAGAACAGAGGTTGAAACTAGAGCAACATTAGATGCTGCGATAGTTGAAATCGAAGATGTTAGAGCTATGATAATAGAATAAAACACGGAGGTGGAGACCATTGAATCTACCCCTGAATGGGGAGGAACCCTGATTGAGGAAGAACATCCTGAAGAACAAGAAAATGTCGAAACTAAGGATATCCCTTCCACATCAGCCGCAAATTTAGAAACTCTAATAGCACAGATAAAAAGGAGGAGATCAAAAGATGAAATAAAGGCATCACCACCAATAAGACGAAAAAGAACCAGGTCAGTCATAGCAGCAGAAGTAGCACGGGGAAGATGGGAAACCTTAAAAGCATAAATTGAGTTCCCCATTCTTAGACCCAAAGCAATTGATGCCCCATAGGAACCGTTCATAGAAGAACCTCAAATTGAAGGACTTCTATTTGAAAATGGGCTATTAAAAGAGGAAGTACAATCACTCCGAAAGGAGTTAGAAAATTGGAAGGAAGTGTGCAGAAAATAGAGTGAAAGGAAGTTGCACACATTGGTTGAAGTTGCAGACCAACTGGAAGGATCAAATCCTGTTGAGGCTGGTGATGAGGAAGAAAGAGTCATTTCTCCTGCATGTGGAGAAATCTTCAATGAGTCAGGTTATAAGGTCATAGTTCATTCCTTTGCAACACAACAACTTGCAACTAGAGTTGTGGAAGAACAGGGACAACCTGATTGGAAAGATGGTGAGACTCCCCAAGAGAAACTCCAAGAAAAGGAAGTTGCAGATGAGCAGGATGCTAATACACAAGAACCAGCATCTTTGAATATTCATGTTGAAATTGCCACCCAATTTGGGACAGAGGAACCAGAGGATGAGGTTATTCCTGATTTTGTTGAGGAAGGTTGCACTATGACCCCTGAACCCTCTCATGACATAGAAATAATAGAAATGGAACCACAGCAGCATAAAAATGATGAGGTCAAACATGACGCCACCACACAAGAACCAACATCCTTGAATGTTCTTGTTCAAGTGGCCGCCCAATTGAGGGAAGAAGAACCAGGGATTGAAGACATTATGGAATTCAATGAAGAAATTTGCACTATGACTCCCGAACTGTCTTATGACACAGAGATATTAGAAATGGAATCCCAACAATAGGAAGATGAGGAAGTAAACTAGGATGTTGCTACATAAGAACCAAAATCCTTGGAAACTTCAGTAGATACTCTCAGGATGCAACAAGAAGCTAACCCCGAATTGGATATCATTCCTGATTTGAATTTAGTAGAAGATGAACAAACTCAACCACAATCCTCAGGTGATATTGAAATCCTTGAGGAACAACTCCATATTGAAGAAGACATACAATCCCAGGAACATGAAGAAAAAGAAGGATAGGGCTCTGTCACACAAGAACGAGCAGCCTTACATTCCCCTGGTGAAATTGCAGCTGATAATCAGGTAGATAAGAAGATTAAAATTCAGGAGGAAGTTGTCCCACAAGAACCAGCATCCTCACAATCAGCTACCAAAGTTGCCACAGGAGAATCCCAAAAAGAGGATGCTATTACAAAAGAACCAGCATCTCGAGAAGTTGTTTCAAGAATACCTCTGGTTGAAGTTGTTGCAGAAGAAATTCCAGGAAGGGATGCTGTTACACAAGAACTAGCACCCCCAGAGGTAACTTCAGAAGTGCAAAGTGTTCAATGTGTCACATCAGGTGATAAGGTGTGGACTGAAATCCCTCAAAATTTTATTAATCTGGATTTTGATAAGGAGGAGTATCCTGAAGAAGAAGAGATCCTGAAGCTTACAGAAGAACTCTCGGTTCTGAGAATGGAAGTAAGGAAGTGGAGGAGCCAAGTGGAAAGATACCAAGAAGGGATGGTTTCCCTTGCTAAACATAGAAATACCATCAGGGAACTGAAGGAAAAATGGGCAGAAGAACTCATGACCCAAAAACTCCGTGAGGAAGAACTACAGAAGGAGCTAAGGGAGCTGAAAAAGTTCAAGTCTATGCAGGTGGAAAAATACCAGCTATATGCTCTTTCTCATGAATTTTTGGGCACCAGAGTACCATCCTCCTCTTACCCTATCTTTTTATTTGAGAATTTTATTTGGTTTTAAAAAGGGCTGTACAAGAAGGGAGATCATATGAAATAGAAACCTTAGCAAAATTCTTGGAAACATTTATGAGAAGTAATTTTGAGGACCATAATTTGCTGTGTGATATTTATTTGCATGAGATGGCTTGTCCTTTGGACCACCATTAGAATCCTGTTCCTTTTTTAGGCGATGTTCATCTGAGGGATTTTGCCTCCTTTGTGAGAAATCATGTTCAGTGGGAAAGGTCTTTCCAAAAATTTTCTCACAATGAAGCCCACTCTAATATTTGGATTCGAAATGAACTTCAATATCCTTGTCTTCTCCTTGCTCGACATCAAAGTCTACTCTCATGCCCCATCAAAACTCAACATATAATGGAGCTACAAGAAGGGGTTATTTCTACTTGTACCATCCAAATTCCCATGCATCAACAAACAACTTTGGAAGGTAGTAAGCACAGATGGCAGGTGGCCTCTCGAACCCTCAGAAATAGGGACCACTACGGTTATAGGAATTTTTAACAAGCACTTTCTAGGATTGAGGGTTATGTTGGATGCATAAGGAAATGTGGGGTTAATTGGATGGGACTAAAATTTAAATTTCGTCTCATTTGGTGGCCAGCAAAACCGTACAGGGAAGATTTTTCATTAACCAGGGTAGAAGAGAAGAAGTGTTGGAGATATTGGGTTGTCCATAACGTATTTATAGAAAAATAAAAAACATCTGAATTCTCATACAACTTTTCTTCTCTCCATGAACAAAGCATAATTCTAGATTTAGATTCAGAATAATGGAGGTTGTTTCATGAGGACATGCAATAGCACAGTTGGGGGGAGATGTTGGGCCCATATATGGCCCCTTTTTTACCACCCTTATCCACCTATTTTTGCCTCATCCTACCCTATTGTGCAAGCTAAACAGACATTTTTCCCTCACTTGGCCCCTCAAGTCACAAAGGTATGGTTAATCATTGTCTTATTTTATTAATGCTTAGGATTGTGGTAATCAAGGCTCTACATATTAAAATATGCTAACATATGATGGTTTATAAAGGTCTTTCAAGATATAGAGAATGCAGATGTAGCGGGCCAAACATGCTAAGGGAAGGATGGACATTCATTGCTAAAGCAGATCTCCATCCATCCCACCGTTGCCCAAAGAACACAGTCCCAGTGTATTATTCCATGTGAGCTGTACAAGGGTAGCTGCAATAGATTGCGACAGATTTGGAGGCAACAGTGTGCCGCTGCTCAAAAGTAGCTATGATCTGTGGGATATCTTCTTAATCAATCAGGATCATTATTTCTAGGTCGAATAACAGCTTCCCTATATCTTCTACTCTCATCCTGCCATGACTGTAACTGTTATTGTAATTGAGGCAGCTTGAAGATCAAAGATCTTCATGGCTTGCCAATAATAGGGATAGGATGTTGTGATTGAAATTGTATAAATATGGGGAGTTATTCTGAGCCAGGGGTTGAAATTTTAACCAATTTATTGTATCAGTTGTGATGGAGGTTGCATGATTTATCTACCCTCTTTAATACAAGGAGTTACTTCAGATCTCAGTGTTTTAACGTGTGTTATCTCCAGCATCTCTGTGTGAAAGCTGGGATCACCTTCCCACAGGGATTGTTGAGTTAATTAGGAATCATATTTATTCTATTGTGTGATGTTGTGTTAATTTCCTTTCCTCATAGTAAGCTGCAATAGTTATTGATTTACAGTGTGTTCTTAATTGCATTTCTTGGAAAGCTATAGTGGTACGGTGTGACAGTCGACTGTATAGGTTAATTGTCTTTTATGCAACGGTGTGATAGCTATGACAGCTCTATTCATCCCTGGTTCTTTTAATTGTTGTTCTGAAGATTATTGCAGTTCATTCCCTTGCTTTTATAGTTGCATAATTTCATTCCTGTACTTTGAATTTCTAGAATAGTTGAATTCAATTCATATTCTTTGGATTTCTAGAATAATTAGATCAAGATAATTGGGTGCATCATTAGATGGTTTGGGAATCAGGATTTCATTTTCTGCAAAAGTAATCTAGACATACTTTCTCGAATCTTTCAATTCTTGATTAAGAATAGTAACTGGTAATTGTGGTTGTATTGTATAGAAAGTAAATTAGATTAAGTGGATCTTTGGGATGAGCATAGCTTAGCAGAGATTAGGATTATTTACTTACAACAACTCATTGTTTAAGCATATATAATGCATATTATCCTTGAAATAAAATACTTCCCTAGGTTGACAATAAATATTGAACACTCTGTATGTTAGCTTTAATTAACTTGCATATCGGGTGCCCAACAATCACACTTTGAAGGTATACAATTTTTCCCATTTTCTACCCTACTCAAACCCCTATACTCTTCTTACTCATGCTAATGAAGAAAGCAAGATTTGGCATGAAATATTTGGCCATATTAACTACAAGTATATTTCTGATTTGAGTGACAAAGATATGGTCATAGGGTTACCAAAGATCAAGTTTTCTAAGGGAGTCTGTCAAGGTTGTATCCTAGGAAAACACCCAGTGCACAAGTATGAGAGAGCTAGTCATGAGAGAACCTATGCAGCCCTTGATTTGATCCACAATGAAATTGTTGGTCCATTTCCTCATATGTCGATGAGTCAATCCAAATATGCACTCACATTCATAGATGGATTTTCCAGGTATTGTTGGGTTTACTTCCTAAAGCATAAGTATGAAGTTTTTGAACTCTTCAAAGTATTTAGAGCCTTGGTTGAAAACCAGTCCAGGAGGAAACTCAAGATCCTCAGATCTAACAATGGTGATGATTATTTCAAGTCTGATTTCATCTAGTATTACAAATATGTACGTATCTAGATGCAACATTCTATTCCTTACACACCACAACAAAATGGTGTTGCTGAGAGAAAGAATAGATCACTGAAGGAGATGGCAACATGCATGATGGAGGCTAAAAATATGCCACCAAAGTATTGGGAAGAGGATATAAAATGTGCATCCTATATCTAGAATAGGTTTCCACATAATCAACTTGATGGTATGACTCCTTTTGAATATTGGAGTGGGCACAAGCAAGATGTGACGCATTTCGGGATTTTTGGCTCAATGGCTTGGGCTAGGATTCCAACTGAAAAGAGGAAGGCTTTGCAACCCCAAAGCAAAGAGTGACTATTTTTTAGGTATTATAAATATTAAAAAGGGTACAAGCTGATTAAATTGAGCACTAACAAATATTTCATTGAAAGAAGTGTTCAGTTCAAAGAAGAGCCTTTAACAACAGTTGAAGTTGGAGAGTCCTCTTCACCACCACAACCATTAATTGTAAGTAAAGAGACTAATGAGTTTTCTGATTCTTATCTGTATGATAATGATGAATTAATTGTAGATCCTAATATACCTACAAGGCCAAAGTGGGGATCAAGGACCATTCATGCAGTTGGGGAACTATATGGAAATCCTAATGACACAAGGAGAACTAAATATCAATTTGAGAGTGCCCTTTTTGTGAAATATCCACTCTTTGCTGAGAAGTTTTATTTGATGATAGATTACAATCCATATACATATGAATATGCAGAAAATTATACAATATGGAAAACATCCATGAAAGAAGAATTCAGCTCGCTCCAGAAGAACAACACATGGGAACTGGTTGATCTCCCCCGAGGGAGAAAGCTAGTGAAGTGTAAGTGGGTCTTTAAAACTAAGTTTGCTGCTGATGGTTCAAATTTGAAATATAAGGAAATATTGGTAGCCAAGGGCTACTCTCAGGTACATGGTATTGATTACAATGAGACCTTTGCACCAGTGGCAAAGATGGACTCCATAAGGCTAGCTCTAGCCATTGCAGCTTCAAAGCAATGGGAGGTACATCACATGAATGTGAAGTGTGCCTTTCTAAATGGAGATATGAATGAAGGGATTTATATGTAGAAACTAGAAGTTTTTTTATCTAATCCATTTTTAGTGTGCAGGTTAAAGAAATCATTGTATGGGTGCAAGCAATCCCCGAGGGCTTGGTATGCCAAGATTGATGGCTTTCTGCTGTCACTAAGTTTTGTTCGATGCAAGTCTGATCCTAATGTCTATTTGAAGCTGATTCATGGTTCTTTAATGATTATTGTTCTCTATGTGTATGACCTATTGATTTCAGGAAGTTCAAAGAAAGAGATTTCCTCCTTGAAGGATGCAATGAACCATGCTTTTTTTATGACATATTTGGGATTGTTGAGCCAATTCTTAGGTCTCAAAATTGCTCAATCACAACATGAAATCAATTTTCATCAGTCAAAGTATGTTTCATATTTGCTCAAAAATTTCATCATGAAATATTGCAAGCCAAGCAAGAATCCATTCCTTTTAGGAGTTAAGCTTGAGAAAGCAGGTTCTTCACCAATGGTAAATAATACACTGTATAGGTAGTTGATTAGGTGTTTGCTTTATCTTACACATACTCAAACTGACTTATATTATGCAGTTAGTGTGGCTTTGAGATACATGGATCAACCTCATTATTTCCATTGGAGAGCAGCTGAGAGGATCCTAAACTTTGTTCAGGGAGCAAGGACTCATGGGATTTTCTACAAAGCAAAATATGACTTAGAGCTAGTTTGATTTACTAACAGTGATTGGGCATGTGAAAACACAGAGTGAAATTATACCTCAAGATATGTGTTCATTCTTGCAGAAGGAACAATCAGCTAGGCAAGTAAGAAGGAGAGTGCCATAGCACTCTCATCTACAGAGGCAGAGTATAGAGGAGTTGTAAATGCAGCTACTCAATGTTTGTTGTTGTAGGGGATAATTGGAGAATGCGGTTTTGAATCAAAGTTTTCAACAATCATCTATTTGTGAAAATCAAAGAACCATTCGAATCTCCACTGATATAGTTCAAATACAAAGAAGCAAGCACATTAAGATCCATATGCACTGTATTAAGGATCTTGTGCGTTATGGTACCATTGCTCTACTCTACTGTGCATCTTTAGAACAAGTAGCATATATATTCAACAAAGTATTCTATGAGAAGACCTTCAGTAATATCAAATAACTGTTGGGGATTGCTGATCATGTTGTGAAGAATGATTGATAACAACATTTCCAAAATTTTGTTGTATGTCCATGTTTAAGGGAGGATTTTCCCACTGGGTTTTTGCCTCTTTCCTTGGTTGTATGGACATGTAGTATGTAAAAGGGTGACTAAGGCTTGTTTCTAGGCCCTATAATTTTCTGATATTTACTCATAAAGTCAGGATTAAGGGGGGGTGTTAGAATAATCAACCCATAATTACCCATATTTGGCATTAATTAATCATTTTTGTATTATTCCTAGATTCCTAGATTCCCTCTCTATGATAGTTGACTTCCACATGTTCCTAGAAGTCAATACTTGCTAAATTGGGTCATGTAGTGATTTGGAATCATCCTGGAAACATATTTATCAATTCTTATTTTATTCCTGGCTCCTAAAAGCACATATCTTCTTTTTTTTTGAAAGCTGCCTTGCTTTACAACAGTTTTAAGGCATAAAGGAAAAGCTAGTCTAGGGAAGCTTGCCTTTTTTTTTACCACATCATCCTCCTTCCTTTTCTCCAAAAAAAAGCATGAATTAGTTTTCTTTCCATCACTTATTATATTTCCCACTTGATTTATCTAATTCATGAGGATCTTCATAGAGTTGGAAAGTCCTTTTTGCACCTATGGGGAATTCGACTTTATTTAGTAAGCCTACTTTTTTTACCAATTCGAACAACAACCTAGTGCTTTTGAATATCTCATGTAATTATATATTTGAGAAGCCTATTACTTCATATGGTTGGATTATGTACACTTATTCAATACCGGATTAAGTTATGCTCTAATTTCACTCTCCTTTTGTGTGAATTTTGCATGTTTGATTAGCAATTTTGTGAGTGTAATTGATCTATCACTTGGGTTCAATTTCCACAAACGATACCTACATATATTCCCTCTAATCAATGAAGATGAAGGGTGTAACGATTCAGGGTACGAGAGATGAAAAATCCATCTTTCTGTATGCTAAATAGTCAATTCCTCAAGAAGTTACATAGGTAACTACAAATAACATTGCAAAATCCAATTCAATTCACAATCATGTCAGTTTGAATTTCCACCTCGACATGTACACTTTATCAGAGTCTATCACACCTTGATAGACTTCTCTAGACAGAATCCATAGGGAGAAAGGCTATCATTCTAGGATTTATGTGGAAACTCAGCTGCTTCTTGTATACAATGGAGATCGAATAAGACTTGTTGCAATCCTGAACAAGGATCTGATACCATGTTAAATTTGTGAACCATTGATCTACATTAAAATGAGAGAAATTGAGAATAGGAATATGGAGTGGAATTATCAAGAACAATGTACACTGAAAACAACAAATTTGAGACAAATATGACAAGAATTGATTAGCTAATTACAACAGTAATATCCATTCATTCCAGCAGTATTAAAATGGTGTTACAATAAGAATAATTTGAATCACTTGGATAAGATTTGAATCTTCCAACTAAACCTAATTTAATTGCTAACTCAGTGTGTCTAAATCATGCATGGGAGCCACTGGTCTAACTACTGATGTCTAAATATGTTCTCAATAAGTTAATTGATGAGGGAGGTGGAAAAATACACCACTCCCCATGCAGGCATGAAAAAATGGTGCTATACTAACTGAGAGTGATCTAACTGATTGTATCTAAAGGTTGACTCATCATAATTGCCTACCTACCACAACCAAATAATGGAGGTTTCCAGTGGTACTCATGGTGGGTCCTAGAATGTAGGGATTTTCACTGGTGGCACCAATGGCACCAATATCATGGTGGAATCAAACTCTATCAAATGAATCCTAAGTTAGGAATAATTATCAATTAGACTATATATGGATAAGGGAGGATTATTTAGTCCTAACATCAATCTCATGTCTTGTTTAATCAAACATCTGACATATGTTTATGGTGAAACCACCTGCAACCATGATTGGATTATACTTATTAAAAAAAAATTCCCTTTTCCAATTCCAATTCTAATCCTTCTTCCAAGACACTAGAAATTGTAGACCTAGTTTCATAAGGAGGGAATCATTAATGAGATCCTTAATATTTTCCCAAACCAACCTATCAAGGTCGGCATGTTTGAATAGCTTTTCCATTGTGAGAAAGTGTCCCAACCTCGATTCTTAGTGTCAAACGTGTATCTTATCATTTTGATACCTATTTTGAAACATTTAAATCCCAAAGCCCATGTCTTCCCACCCAATGGTTTAAATTAATGCAAGTGGACGAGGGACCATAATAAGGAAAATTTGTTGAAAGAGAATTGAAATTTGAATCATTGGCCTATCTAATTCAAGAAGGGGTTGATAGCCTTTGAATCATCTTAGAATCTTGATAGTTAAATTCGCCATTCATTTTAACCATGGTGGATATGACAATAAGGTTTGATACTCTTAGTCTTCACCATGACTCATTGAAGAAAATAATTAAGAAATCAATTTGCAAGAGTATTGTCTAAGGTTCCTCACATGATTTATAATCTAGTTTGACACAACAAGTATTAAGATTGCATATGTGTTTTGATGAATCACATACCACCTATTACCTTCTAGATATATACTTTCAAAACATTTAAGTTCAATATAAAGATGAAAATATATGCAAGCTTAGAAGTTCCACCCATTATCACCTTGGTGGGAACTTCTCTCACTTTAAGCTGAATCTTATTCGGCACAAAGGGTATTCCATTATGAGATTGATAATTCTATCCGTAAATCCCAAAAAAATAATTCAAACAACAATACAAGAATTTAAGATATACAATAAATATATAGTGGTGAATTCAAATAGATCAGTTCCTAATCCTAGGGAAATAGAATCAAAACACTTGGACGACTAGCTTCCAGAATGTATCCAACTAATAAAACGCTAAAAATAAAATTATTTTTTAGTTATAATAGGTCTTCAAATTAATTTTTGGCCAGCATATTGAGTTCAATATGATATTATAACATTCTTGCTATATGTTTGTCTCATCAGAAAACATCAAATTTTGATGAATTCAAAGACAAATTTCTAGTAAAATAATGGCTCATGTACTTTACATAATCCCAAGTTAAAAATTAAGAACCATTCAGAGGAAAAGAGGTTCACACCTTAGGTATCTTATGCCAGTAAGCAAACCCTAAAACAACATAAGTATTTTCTAGCAAAGAAGAGAGGAAACAAAGGTATAAAAAAAACCTTACAAATGAGCTTGTACCTTTGAATATTTCCTTAATGAAGCTCCAAACCTACAAAAGATTTATTTGATTTTCATTATAATGGTCTAGGGATTTTTCCACAATGAAAAAATCACTTGTACATGAGGATAATCCTTCCTTTATAGGCTTCTTTCATAACCACCCTAGGAATAAAATAATGATAGAATAATCTAGAAATATTAAGGAAACCTTATCTTAGGGGATTTCGACCATGTTAGTATGCCACTTGTCCTCCCTAGCATGAAGTTCTATACCATTAATATATAGTCAGAAATATGATTTCAATATTCTTGAGTTGAACCCATTTCCAAAACATTAATTCTTCAATTCTATATCATAATAGAACTCTGTCCAACACATCTAGGTCTTGTTATCGCTTGTCACGATATCGATTTAGCTAAGGATTTTCCTTATCTAAATCCCAGTGGGGAGGATGACTTATTACTTGCTTATTCTTATTTTATTAGCTGTAAATAGGCCCAACTTACTTTTCTCTAGTATTGCTTGCTCTTCACAAGACTTAGCGTTTAACAACAATAAGACTTTGATGTTGCATGATATGCTTCAAGGTTGTCTCAAGGTATTAAAGGCTCCAATGTTTCATGGCTTCTCTTGACATGTTTTTAAAACTTTATGACTTTTATTGACACTTAAAACATACTACTCTTCAATCAATATAAATATTTATGATACTTACTTCAATATTAAGCAAGCTCCAACTTTCTTCAAAACATTTCTTCAAGGTTGGCTCAATGGCTTCTTCAAAGTAAGGCATCATGATACATGCTCTTCAAAGGATAATATTCAATGCTCTTCATAAGTTATGTTGGGTCTCTTAAGATCCATGGATTGTCTTCAAATATGATCATACTCTCCAATTATGAACCCATTTTACATCAATGAAGACCTTGTTTCAACAGAAATATCACCAAAAAAATGGTCCAAAATGTAGAACGTTTAGCTTGGACATTTCTGTACATGCATATCTGAGAGAAAGGTATTGTCTTATCTGTCAAACCATATAAGTTTTTTGTACATACATATCTGAGAACAAGGTCCTACTACATCTGCCAAATCATATATCATTTCTTTGGCAAGGTTGAGATAATAAAGATAGAAAACAAAACCTAGGGAACTTGTTGACCATAAATGTGCAACTAAAATTTAAGAAAATATACCAAACATCTTTTAAATTCTTGTTTGCAGTTCTCACATCTCTGCATTTCAACAATTTCCAATCTAATAAAAACTCAAGTAATCTGACTGATACTATATAGGATGAAAATTCAAACAATCTGATTGGCATTCTACAAGATGAAAATTCAAGATGTCAAGTTCTAGAATCTACACAATTCCATGCATAAATATGTACCACTTGGATTCAATTGGTTAGAGTGCTTAATATTTAATTATTTGGGAGGAAATATTTGTGTAGATTTGGCATTGAAAAGGAAGAGGTCAATGAAAATATCTTGAATCCATGGCATGCCATATCAGGCTTATGTCACACAAACATCAATTTTTTATTCAAAAAAATAATTTATGTTATAAAGAAACAATAAAATGACTTCTATAGAAGCATATGGTCTTCCTGGTAATAGATTGTTTTTAGTTGTCGAATTCCCACCATGGTATAGTATCATTGCTAAATTTTTTAACTTTGAAGAGATGTTGTCTAGAATTTCTAAAACACAAGTTTGTCTAGCAACTCAAGGAGCTCAAGAGTTTATGGCAACTGGTTCTTTGCACTAGATAAGCATATATAGTGTTTTTCCTAAGATACTTTACTAGATAAAGTTGCAAATTCTATGCAAACAACACAAAAATAATCCCAAGGGTTAGCATTTGACATGATGTCACAATTCAAAAATTATCCTAACCTAATTACTATGGCCATACAATTTTTCAACTTAAAACCTGACAAAAATGCTTGTTACAAACTAGCAGAAGGAAACCATTTTGAATAAATGTTCTACCATTTATCTGAGAAGGACATGTGATCCTTTCAATAAATGTAGAATATTTCATAGGACCATTGAACTAGTAATATAAAAAATGTAATCTTTATTTTTCTTATTTGTCATCAATGTGTTAACATATTAGGTTGTAGCACTTGCATTGCTACATAGCAGTTTGTATAATTTCAGTTTCAACGTCGTTCAGTTTGGCTACCATGTTAAACTAGAGGGACGAAACCATATTGTTCAAATTTTTTAGCATTTCTCAAACAAATCCATACGTTCACCCTTCCTTCCATACAAAACATGGTTTAGATACACAAAATAATGTATGACAAGGAAATCAAAATATTGATACAAGAAAACAAGAAGAAATTCACATGAATGACTAGAAAAATCAAGTGAGATAACCCCCTCTCACCAATCATCCAATATAAAATGAAGGTTGTGAGCCAAGTCCCTTTCCCCAAATCAATTGTATCCTATAAGAAATAATCAACATGAAAGATACCCAGTTGTATACTAATGAATGGCTAATGTGAAGGTATATATCATAACACTATCAATCTCAAGCATCCACAAATGAAACCACAATGGTAGAGAAAAAAACATTTTTTCTATTGTTTAGTCCAGATCCAAAAGTACTTTTATAATGGTGGAGGCATATCAATTAATTAGGAGAAGAGAGATTTCTACATTCTAACCAAATTCATCCGGCGGTTGAGATTAAAAGATCATCAATGGTGGATATTTAAATTTTACGTAATACATGGATCATTATTGTTGAGGGGGGGAAATTACCTCATAATTCCCAATATAAGATATAAAGTGACATTATATGATAATACATTGAATGGGGTCACCTAGGGGCCATACAATAGCCACCTAGGGACATAATACATCACTTTTACATGGTACAAGGTACAGATGATGATACACCATGATAAATAACCTTTTTCCAAGGTGTAAACATACAATATGATCCATGGATCCATAACTCATCAATATGAGTGACCAAAAACACATAATAACTCTAACCCTAGCACTTCAAGTCTCATTTGTTTTGTCTCTCATAAACCATAGCGCCTTTATTCCTTTCATAAGTACAAGTAAAAAGACTCAAGACACATTTATCTTTAAGATACAAATGATAAGCGACCAAAAACTGACCAAAATTCGCATATAAATTACCAAAAGGAGGTTTTGGTAGCTAATTTCCGGTCTCTTATAATAGACCAAAAATGTGGTCATATTTAGTTTGGTCATTTATACCTTATCTTTTGGTCCTTAATTTGGTCATATTTTTTTTCATTAATTTGGTTGTATAGGGTCATTAATTGTTACAATTAATGACCAAATATATTAGCAAATTAAATACCACAAGACAAGCTATAAATGACCAAACTCAATATGAACACAATTTTGTTTGCATGATAAGAGACT
Source organism: Pseudotsuga menziesii (assembly GCA_001517045.1). Lineage (NCBI taxonomy): Eukaryota > Viridiplantae > Streptophyta > Pinopsida > Pinales > Pinaceae > Pseudotsuga > Pseudotsuga menziesii. The sequence goes on along the minus strand of LPNX010223256.1, from coordinate 364,357 downwards.
GAAAATTAGCCACTAGTGATTAGAAAATCAAAAGTGGTCATTTATATGCAAATTTTGGTCATTTTTTTGTCACTTATCTCTCATTTTGTACTAGTGGTTGTTTGTTTGTTTTACTTCTTTGAAACTTTTCTTTATCCCACAACCCTCTAGTAAGCGCTCTTTAGCAAAGGCATGTATGAAAACACACGCTACAATGATATACACAATGAATATCCAACTTGGTAAATGAAAATGTTCCATTTAATTCATTTAATAATTTACCAATGATAAGAATATGACACTTATATTTAATCATCATGTTATTAATCTCTCTCTAGTCTTAACGCATTTCCATGAACCTTTTTTTTTGTGAATAATCATTACCAGTGCATAGAAAGAACATTTGTTGGGTTGAATGCTGCTTGCATCTTATATTTCTTGAACCATATTTTAAATTACACTCTTTTGTGCATATGGGTGCCTATAGGGTTTGATGTTAGGAGGTATAATTCTTAGTTGCAAGTGAATAGCATGCTCATGATCTCTAATAAGTGTTATACCTTTAACCATTTCTCCAATTACATTGTCATGATTTCCAATAACCTATTGGATATCCATTGAATTAGAGGGCATAGATTCTTGAACATTTAGCAAGCACAATTTTGCAATTACTCCATGGTATCTAATTTTAGCAATTTTGTCGCGGCTATGAGAGCTTATCACTTTATAGTATTTCCTAATAATTCAGCTGAGTTTAACTTACTTTCTTTTTGAAGAGAATATCATGAGTAGTTCCTAGAAATTAAGAACCACTATTCCTAATGATTATATCCATTGGACCCCTTGTACAACTCAACACCACCCATTTGGATTGTAATAATTAGATTATCTAATAAATACTCCCCTGTAGTAAGATTAATATGATAGCATTTTTCTAAGAAATTTAAGGTGCCTTCATTTTTAATCATTACTTGAAATTTTGGTGTTGGATATACAAAGCAATTGAGAATTTTGGATAATTTTCAATTAACAAAGTTATGGGTGCTACCAAAATCATTTAACACATATACCTTTACATATTTTTTTTATCCCTCTATCCTACAGTGAGTTATCTATCTATCTATCTATCTATCTATCTATCTATATATGACAAAAAGTACAGTTACCATTCTAACTATTGATACTATTACAAATAAAGTGATAGCCAACCAACAAAGACAATACTAATATAACAATAGAAATGTAATGTCACAATATATATGGCTTAAAATCTAGTGGTGTAGGGGTGTCATTTGAAATTATATTCTACTAGCATCTAGAAGTATAGTTTAGTCTATGTTAGTTGAGTTTGTCTAGAATATGAGTTAATTCCTAAATAATCATTAGAGGAAATTTCAACTCAAAATTGGCCTCCTATAAAAAATTAATAAAATAATAGTTAAAATAATAAAATAATATTTATTACTTTTGGAGGAAGAAAATAAAAAAAACTACTTTTTGTTTGTATTTTCAATATATCTCCCTATTTTTTTACTCAAATTTTGATCAGGAGATCTCATTGGATGCGGAATTAAATTTTGCATCCAAATTCCACATCCAACGAGTACCCACTCAGCATAATTTTGACGGACCCCTCTACCCCAAAAACAAGAAAAACTTGAAAAAATGTGATGATGACATTGCCATCACATTGTTTCAGGTAATTCTTGTTTTTGGGGTAGCGGGGTCTGTCAAAAGTATGCTGAGTGGGTACTCATTGGATGCGGAATTTAATTCCACATCCAACAAGCTATCTTGATCGAAATTTGAGTAAAAACATGGGGAGATATGTCAAAAATACAAACAAAAAAATAGTTTTTTTTATGATACCTATCCCGAAATTTATATTAAAAAAGTGTTTAAGACCTATCAGGTATTTCAAATTTAAATCAATTTCATTGGCTAACACATGATGAAATGGAATTTGAATTAGAGTTAAAATCCCCATTATGAGTTGAAATTTCCTCTAATGAGCACTAAGTATGAATGTAATAATGGAAGCTATGCTAGGTATGCTCTCGAATCTCTGATATTTAGCTTAGTGTTTGAGTTTAAGTCTATTGAAAAATGATACTTTAAGATAGGAAGATCATGTTTTTATGGATATGATAAGTTTGAATAGTTTTAATCAATACGATGGTTATAATTGAACTATGGAAAACCAAGCATTCATACTTTATGGAAAATCATGAGATCATTCATTTTTTTGTATTCCAGGTGATCATTTCTTTTCATGATGCGGAATTATTTTCCATGTATGCCCTATATGGAAAATTTCAAACTCACTGTGTAAGAATACTTCCTACATATACTAACTTGACCTATGCAATGAGTCATGCTAGAAAATCAAATTAACTAGGTCGTGATATTGATCAACTAGTCTTTGGAAAACTTCTAACCTCATTATTTTACAAACCGCGACCAAGAAGTAGTCCACAGAAGTATTAAATGGGTGTAATAATAATAATTGTAATAAAATATCACCATATTCCATGTGCTTAGAACATTAAGAAAAATTCAAAACTAATGCCATGCAAAGAATAACATATGTGTGTTATAGAGAATGATTACTAGTGCATAATATTGTGCGTTGTCTTCAATTGGTTCCAAGTCAGTTCATTGTATTCTTCTCCGTGCAAAGCATATGTTTGGTCTTTAACTGTATCATAGTGAACTCGTTATTTTAACTGAATGTTGATCACTTAGTTAGCAGGCTAACCTAAGTGTCATAATGATTTACCTCAATTGTCGTCATGTAATAAAAATTTTAACTGAAGTGTCATATTTTGATTAACTTAAGTGTCGTATTTTAGTTTAATTAAAGTATAAATACTTAAATTAACTAATCCATTCATACTAACACTTAGTTATCTATTATTATCTTAATCTTGTGAATTGATTCACTTTGCATAAATCACAGAAAATTTATAACTAAGTTTCTATAACAGAAGCACAGAATGTAACTTATCTGAAGCTTAAAATTTCAATTTCACTTGGACCTCTTTAGACAATTAGAATTCTCTTATGCATTATCTCTTTCATTTATTATCTCTTTATCTTATTGCATGGTCCATATGTGTTATTAATTCATCATATCATATTATACTCATAAGAATTGTCACATGTTATGATCATATTATATTACTCTCGAACCATATAATCATTACTAAAGTTCTTCACTCCAGGGGTAGCTAATCCCTAAAGGAGACTTAATAGTAATTTGTGACCATGGTTAGTAATACATCACATAAAATCTATGCTTCAACATGTAAAGAATTTCACCTCTATAACTGGAGGTCCACCTCTATGGGTATCCACTCTCTATATGACCTCATGAGAATCAATGTCTTGATATTAACCACAATTTTTTAGTATTGATATTAACCACAATAATTACAATTACAACATCACTAGATAAATCATATGAGGATACTTAGGACCTTATATTAACGACAATACATACTTTATATTAACCACAAGTTTGAATAATGACTCTTGATGTAATACACTTAACACTCCCTCTAAGTGAGGGAGACATTCATGCCAAGATTGTCTCAGAAGTACCTAAAATTCATCACATACAAAGTCCTTGTCAACACATATGTAATCTTCTCATCAGTAGCTATATACTAAATATTTAGTGTACCTTTATGGACGATGTCTTGAATGAAGTGATACTTAATTTCTATGTGTTTTGACTTATCATGAAACACTGGGTTTTTGGAAAGCTTGATGTAACTCTTGTTTTCAATCCTAATAACCGTAGGCTCAAGTTTTTCACTAAACAATCCCACCATCATTTTTGCCAGTGACACTTCTTTTTTACAAGCAACACTTACAACAATGTACTCTTTGTGTGTAGTAATCTGGTAAACTAATCTTTGATCTTTGTTGGATCAATAAATCATGGTAGAACCCAAGCTATAACAATATCCTGAAGTGATCTTATGATCTACAATGTTTCCACCCTAATTAGATTCAATATAACCAATTAATAATACCCCTCCACTGGAGGCATACCTTAGTCCATAAGAAATCGAACTGCAGAGGTACCTCAAAACATGCTTTGTTGCAACCTAGTGTCTATGGTTCACTTCAAATATAAACTGACTCAAAATGATGACTACATAACAAATATCTAGCCTCAAGTGTATTAGGTATATCAATGAGCCAATCAACTATTTATATAAAGTGGGGTCCATTGGATCCAATTTAGTATTAGACTCATGTAGTTTCCCCAAGTTGGAAACCATTAGAGTACTCATGGATTTGCAATCCACCATGCCAAATGTACACAATATGTCCACAATGTACTTCCCTTGAGACATAAATATATCATCATTTATCTACCAAATATCAAGACCAAGAAAGTAGTGCATCATACCTAAGTCCTTCATCTTGAACTATGATGTGAGATCCCTCTTGCACTCAACAATCAATATTTCTTCTCTAGTAACGAAAATATCATCCACATATAGAACCAATATTAAAAGTTGGTTCCCCACTAGTTTTAAGTTCAAATTTTGATCTGCTTCACTCTTTGAGAAACTCAGTTTCTAAATACAACTATTTATTCTGGCATACCAAGATCGGGGAACTTGCTTCATCCCATACAAGGATTTCCTTAACCTGGACACATGTGACTCCCTCACATGGATTACAAATCCCTTGGGATGTTCAATATAAACCTCTTCCTCAACCTCACCATTGAGGAAGGTTGTCTTCATATATATTTGGTGTAGTTTCCATCCTAACACAGATGCAAGATATATCACAGCTCTAATTGTGGTATATTTGGCTACAAGAGAGAATGTCTATTCACAATCGATACCCTCCTTTTGATAGAATCCTTGGTTAAAAAACATGGATTTGCATTTATCGACACCACCATCCACAACATGCTTTATATCATAAATACACATGGAAGTAACTATGGAATTCCCCTCAATTCCATGAACAACATCGCAAACATCATTCTTCAATATTGACTGATATTCCTCAGCCATTGTATATTTCCAAAGTTTTTGTTGTGCAACTTCTTCATAGGATGAAGAATATGAGTCATTGATTTGACTCATTAATGAAACATACCTAGCATAACTATAATGTTTCTTTCACTCTCTATAAGATGCCACTACCGCTCCATGCATCTCTACATATTTAAGTATATATTGACACCATGCAGACTTCCTTTTGTGGCAAGAGGTTCATCAACCATCTCTACAGGTTTATCAATCATTGATAGGCCTATTGGATTCTCCCTTTGAACATCTGGATGGGTAGAATAAATCTTTGGGACTTCTTACATATGAATATAATGCTTCTCTTTATCGATATCATATGGAAGCTCTTTTTATATCTTTAATGCAACTTCTTCATGAAAACTCACATAACGACTAAAATCTATGTGTCTCTAACAAGGTATATATATCCAATAGGCCGTGTATGTCTCTCTGTACCCCACAAAGTTTCCATTGTTTCCAAAAGGTTCCATCTTAGTCCTCTTCTCTTTCGGTATATTAAAGTATACCAGACTCCTAAAGATTCTCAAATGTGTTAGAGTTTGGCTTCTCATCAGTGAACACCTCTTTAGGTGTTTTCTCATCCAAAATAACATGTAGACTTTTGTTATAGATATATATGGATATACTAGTAGCTTCTTCCCATAATGAATCAGAAAATTTCTAATCATATAACATGTCTTTTGAAACCTTACAAATAGTTCTATTCTTTCTCTTGGAAACCCAATTTTACTAGGGGTTGTATGGAACTGTTAATTGCTTACAAATCCCTACATCACTACAGATCTCATTAAAATCATGGGAATAAAATTCACCTCCATTTTCATGCCTTAGAACATAGATGTTCCTTCATGTGTAAATCTCTACTGAGGCTTTAAAATCCTGAAACTTGATAAAGGTTTCGCTCTTAGCCTTAAGGAAGTAAATCCGTGACTTTCTAGAGAAGTAATCAATAAACAATACATAATAAAGATAGCCACTAAGGTATGGGGATGACATGGGGCCACATGTTTTTTAATGAACTAAATATAAAACCCATTTAGATCTAGTATGGTTTCTATATTAATTATTTTTCACATTCTTGACAAGTGCAAAACCCCAACATAAACTATCATGCTCAAAATAAAAAAATTGGCATGCCTTTCCCCATGAGCTATAACCCTAGAATGATATGCTAATTTACTTGCATGGAATGATAGTCTGATGTACCATATCCTAAAGGTACTTCTTGGGTCCCTTGTGTAGTCCTCCCTCTAGAAATTTAATCACTGTGATAGTCTCATGACTCTTGTTCTTCGACTAAAAAAATTATTTATTATCCATGAAGATAGCTCGGAATCCCTTATGTTCGAGAACCAAAATTTGAAGTAGGTTCTTTTTTAATCATGGTTATAATGAATTTCCTCCAAATGAAATACATCTCATGAACTCAACTAGAATGAAGCGGATCCAACTCATTGGATTGAATATGTTGAGTTGTCCCCCAACTCAACCATGCAGGTGAACTTCTTCTCTTTTAGGTTAGATATTTTTCTATTGTACCCTGACATGTGATTGGATGCACCATTAAAAATAAAACATGTATCTTCACTTGTGATGAGAGATACAAAAAGTGCCAAGACAAGAAACAAATCCCTCATTGTCTCTTTCTCCTCAGGTGCATTGTTCTGAGAGGTTTCTTCTTCTACTACTGTAGATGTGTGAAACTTTTCTTGATTATTTTTCTTTGAATAGCAGTCTATTGCATAATGGAATTTCTTATGACAATAGTATCATCAAACCTTTGATTTTCGAAGTCCTATTTCAAATCCATATTCTTCCTTCTTCTTTGCATGGAAATACTTCTTTGGAGTGGATGGATTACTCCCTTTGTTCATCCTTTCCATGAGGGAGATATTATCCTCCTTGGTGCATACTAACTTGCTCTAGATTTGACCCTCCTCTTGGAGGCATTCATGGAACAACCTATTGAAGTTAGGTTGAACATATCGGTCATTTACCACAGCCACGAATGTCTCCCATGTGGATGGGAGACCACAACTTCGATGTTAACATGTTGATATCTCACCTGAGAGATATTGGTGAAGAATGATTCTACTATCTCATACATCTCTATCATTAGGTTCTAAAACTTGTTCTTCAAATCCCTCTTTTGAGTCAAGTATTTCTTCTCATACATGTTTGTGAGTGTTATCAAAACACTACAGAACATTATTTAGGAAAGTGATTATGGGCATGAGATTGTCCTTATCTGAATTATGTATGATTTGTTTAGACTTTTCTTATTTATTCTTGAAAATGAATCAACCTGCGTTAGTTGATGGCTCCTTCATCATTATGGTGACATAGGCATCTACATCATGTTCCTCAAGAATGTTCAATACCCTCTCGTTCCAAGTGTTGAAGTTGGATGTGCCCTCAAGACGACCTTCTCTTCAGACAAAGATCGATGCCATGGCTTCAAATTTTTTCTCAACCCTCAAGATCTACATAGGATTCTAGTTTCTTTCACAAACTTGTCTCCTTCACACCCCGAGCTCTGATACCATGTTAATATTTTGAGTAATAATGAAGATATTTGAACTTTAAAACTTTTACCAATGAAGTGTTGAACACATGAATCACTAAACCATCAAATACGAAAATCATTCATCCACATGAGAAAAGATATACCCTAGGAATACCCTCTCAATTAAGAGGATGAAGAACCAAAGAATTCTTTTGAGTATAATAGATATATTTGTAGATAATGGTTTACAATACAACAACAAATTTCCTGATAAGAGAGAACACAGAGCCATAGAGAATAATGATCAACAATATCAACTATAATGAAACTTCCATGTGCTTAGCACATTAATAATAAGTCAAAATTGATTCCATGTAGAGAATATCATATGTGTGTGATAGATAGTGATTCATAGTGCATAATATTGCACCTTGTATTTAATTGGTGCCAAGTCAGTTCATTGGATTCTTCTCCATGCAAGGCATATTCACCATACCTTCAATATTGATATTTAATTGTCATCAGAATGAGCTCATTATCTTAATTGAATGTTGATCACTTAGTTAACATGCTAACGTAAGTGTCATAGTGCTTTACATCAAGTGTCGTCATGCAATACACTTTATAATTGAAGTGGCGTCTTTTAGTTTAATTAAAGTATAAATAAATTAATTAACTAATCATTTAAAGGCACTTTAGATGCCACATAACACTAAAAAAATATGGAACCTATGACTTTAGGTGAGAATTAGAGGTACTTTCATAATAGATTTGAAGATGAAGTAAAAATACAAAAGTTAGGTAATTTAATAATATTTCATAATATCTAAGTTTTATCTATGTGAAATTTATGTAAATGATTATAAAATTAATTTCCCTTAAATTGAGTTTTCAAATTTTCAGCACATCATAACATATATTTTTGTGTGGGTGAAGCACTATATGAGGTAAATGATGTCATTTTTTTGGATAAACTCTTGCAGACATATAAAGGACACATGGTAATAGTGTAACACTAATTTTTCAATATTTTTCTTGAATTTTTATTTTTATTATGAACTATTGAAGTATGAGAACCTTGAAATGAAAACGTTATGTGTGGGTGCAACACTTTAGGGAAAAAACTTAATTAAATTAATGATTTCTATAAATAATATTGTTGAGCTCACTCTCCTCTAGTGCACCATATAGTTTTCTTGCAAAATGGTGAAGGAAATCAAATTTATATAAAAAACAGTCGATGTATCTATTTTTTAAAATTGACACGTGATGTTTAGAAAAATAATAATAAAAAACTAAAACATACATTTTTAGGAAAAATTACATATTTAGAATCATTAGATCGTATTCAACAATGTTCTATATTTTCATAAAAAATATTATGTTTGTCATAGAAAAAAACACCATCAAAACTGAGGATATTCATAGAGTTCTAAAATATAGAAAATAGCTCTGGTTTATTTGTCCTAACCAATAGGTTCGGTAGTGTGAAGCTATTTCTGAACATCATGCCAAACCTTGTTCCCACCAAAATTTGAAATTTTACAAAACACATATGTGTTATAACGCATATTCATTTTATATTGCATATGCGTTTCACTACATTAATTTAAAAGAAAATTTCACATATACATTTGTCTTGGAACACCATACACTTTCTCTCTCTATAACCAACCTCCCTCCCTTATTTTATCTAACACACATCCACACACCCTCTCTCCATCCATCTTTATCTAACCATCAATATTTCTCTCCTTCACTATCTCTCTACCTCTATAACCATCACTCAACCCTCTCTCTCTCTCTCCCCCTTCCCTCTCTCTTCCTTCTCTCTTCTCCCCTCCCTCCCTCTCCTTATACCTCCATGTGTTCCATCCTCTCACTCACTCCATACTTCACTTTCTACCCTTACCTCCTATATCATCCCCCTTCTCCCCCCCCGCCTAATTCCTTTTCTCTCTTTCTATATCCCCCTCTCTGTCTAAATCCCCCCTCCTTCCTTATCTTTCCACTCCCCCCTTGAACAAAATTACACACGTATTTCTCTTGAAAAACCACACCCTCTCTCCCTCTATAACCAAACTTCCCCCCTTTGTCTCTCTCACACACATCCACACACCCTCTCTCCATCCCTCTCTATCATACCAACGTTATTTCTCTCCTTCACTATCCCTCTGCATCTATGACCATCCCTCAACCCTCTCTCTCACCCCTTTCCATCCCTCTCTTCCTATCTCCCTCTATCTACCTAAATCCCCCCTCCTTTATATTAATCTGTCATAGTAATATAGGGACTAAACAGAAGTCTCATCAAATATTAATATCAATAAGACATGAAAATGGTGTAATTGTGCTACAAAATGAGTAGCTGCTCTGTATATTCACACAAATAATGAGTAATACAATACAATGATCATGCTGCAAGAATGAATGACAAATAAATTTTAATCCCCAAGGAGGTCATTCAAATTGAATGAGTGAGTCTAGCTTAACTGAATGTAAACCATAGTCAACACTCCAGTTAACCACTGATCAAAACCCTAATTGACTCAACTAAACCCTGACTGAAGTCAAAGTGCAACAAATGACTAAGTCTAACTGAAAGTAGGTCAGACACATGTCACAACTAGCCAACCAACAAGTGGTAGCACTTCAATGACTCCAATGAACCTCGATGAGGTTAACGGAAGTGTAACTGAACATCAGAAGTGGTTGGAGGCGCCTATGTTGACTCCAGTTCATTAAATAATCAATAAATAATAAATTTAATGATGAAGGGTTCCTTCACTGCTCTGTTTAAATGATTTTAATGATTAGTTAGCAAAATGGAGCATTAATGACACTCAGATCACCCCCAGAGTGCTCCAGTTAGCCTCCCCAAATGTAGGAGAAGGCTAAGTTAGCCTCCTTGATTGCAGGTAGGCATGGGTGTGATCTAGATGATGTCATCTAGTGCTCCTCTAATGTCAATTAAGTCAATAATACTTAGGATAGTGGTTTAACTAGGCCAAATTGACCAAAAAGTGTGTGTATGGTGGTAAATGTCTCCAACACCCCCCATTAAGCTATACTCAGGAGGAGTTAAAAAACATAAAATGCATAAAAATGCTAGGGCCCCTCCAACTAAGGCCATAGGTCACCCTATACAATGCTGAAACTGAAACAATTCTAAAAAACAAACTAAGTGAGGAAAAGATGGAGAACCTAGTGGGAAAAACCCCCCCTCAAGCTAAACACTGAAAGTAGTCTGATCACCCTGATGAACTCACCCCCAATAGTGAATGGATTTAAGTGAAATTGTTTTCTGAAAATATCTTGGTGAAGATGTCTGCAATCTGCTCATCAATCGGGCAATATTGCAGAATGATGGTGATGTCATGCACTAGCTCCTTGATATAGTGCATGTGGATCTCTACATGCTTGGTCCTCTACCTGGTAACTAGATCTGTGGATATCTTAATAGCACTTTGATTGTCACAAAATAGGATATTGGACAAAGTACTACCAAGATCAAACTTTGAAAGAATTCCTTGCAACCAAATTTCTTGGATGCAAGAATTCACCACTCCTCGATACTCGGCCTTTGCTGAAGATAATGCTATGGCATCCTGCTTTTTGCTAGACCAGAAAATGGGGGCACCACAAAACATGAATAAATATTTGGAAGTATACTTTCGATCAATAGAATCACCCACCCAATCAGAATCTGTGTATCCAACCAGCTTTAGCTTGGAGTCTGGAGCATAGTGAATGCCGTAGGTCCTGGTTCCTTGAATATACTGGAGGGTCCTCTTGGCTGCCTTCCAATGAAGATGATGAGGCTGCTGCATGTATCTTGATATATCATTCACATCATAATAGATATCATGCCGAGAATGTGTCAAGTACAACAAGCTACCAATCAGTCGTCGATAGATAGTGCAGTCCATGGGAGGTGTGCTTTTTCCTTCTTCAAGGCTGATCCCTGAAAGGAAAGGGAATGGTGCAGGCCTACATTCAGCCATTTTAAACTTGACTAACAGGTATGATATGTATTTGTACTGAGTGACCATTATCCCATCATAATTTTGCTCAATTTTGAGCCCCAAAAGTTTTTTTAGGAGCCCCAAATCACTCATTTCAAAGGCATTGTGGAGAGCAGTTTTGATGGCTGAAATAAAAGCAATTGTGCTAACTGTGATCAGTAATTCATCAAAATATTAAAAAATAATGATCAAATGACCATATTAATGATTTAAATACACATTTGTATCTGATCTACACCTTTGGAAGTTTTGCGAGAGAAGGAAGGCATCCATCTTGGAATACCGCTCTCTTGGGGCTTGTTTTAACCCATATAGTGAATTCTTTAGCTTGCAAACCAAAGATGGGTCAGAGATGTAGCCCTCAGGATACTTCATGTAGATCTACTCATGAAGATCTCAATTTATAAAGCATAACTTAACATCCATATGATTCACTTCCCAGTGCTTAGATGCCGAAGTTTCCAAAACTAGGCAGATGGAGTCCATTTTTACAACCGGTGCAAAGGTCTCATAGTAGTCCACGCCTTGGACCTGAGAGAAAAATTGTGCCACCATAATTGCCTTATATTTGTAGTTACTTCCATCAGCATCAACCTTGGTCCAAAACACCCACTTGTATTCAACCAATTTCCTTCTCGGAGGAAGAGAAACTAGCTCCCAAGTAGTGTTTTTATGAAGAGAATTCATCTCTTCATCCATGGCAACTTGCCATCTCAGATCCTTCCAAGCATGGTAGTAGGATTTTGGGTCTGAAATAATCATCAAATATCAAGTTTTGGACAGAAAATTATTAGTACAAGAGATTGCAATACCTGCTCTTTGGAAATCAGATTGGGTTCTCCTTGGATCATCTGGATTTCCAATGTTATCTCCTGCGGAGGAGAGTGTCTATCGGGCCCATGTGGGAAGATGATTTTGTACTTCAGGTTCTGATTCAGCATCTAATTTTTACTACACACTGATATCATAAATTATAGGATCCAAATCATGGTCATCACCCCCAATTTCATCATCCAAATATTCAGTAGAATAGGAAGGAAAATCAACAATTTTCTCCTTAACTAGTTCCGCCTCCTGAAGAGGCTCATCAAACTTGACAATCCTTTCAATGATGATATATTTTGTTTTGATATCTATCATATTGAAACCTTTTGATTCATCAGGATACCCAATAAACATACATTCGATGCTTTGCGGTTGCAAAGCCCTTCTTTTATCAAGTGGAATCCGGGCCCATGCAGTGGACCCAAACACCCGTAGGTTCAACACATCCGGCTTGTGTCCGAAGTATGATTCAAAAGGGGTCTTAACTTTCATGGATGAGTGTGGAAACCTATTATAAATGTATTCTATAGCATTCATGGCTTCATCCCACAAATTTACAGCCAATTTCTTTGATTCCAACATACGGTGGTCATCTCCTTGAGAGACCGATTCTTCCTTTCCGCAACTCCGTTCTGCTGGGGAGTGTAGGGAATTGAATGTTGGACCTGAATAACAATTTGGAAGCATATGTGTAGAAAATCATTACTTAAATACTCCACTCCATTATCAGATCTCAATATCTTGATCTTAATCCCATAGGCATTCTCAATCAAGGCCTTCGGTTTAGAGAATTTTTCACATACTTCAGACTTATTTTTGAGAAAGAATACCCATGTGTACCTTGAAAAATCATCAATAAAAGTCAGAAGATACCTTGATCCATTCATGGATGTGACAGGAATCAGACCACTGATATCATAATGTATCAGCCCCAATATGCATGTAGCTCAGTTTGCCTTCCCCCGATCGAACTTGTGCTCAGGGTGTTTTCCAACCACATAGCCCTTGCAATTTCCAGTGGTTGCCTTGATGACCAGGAGGCCTTCAACCATGGATTTTTTCTGTAATTTCTGAAAATATTTTAAATTTAGATGGCCAAACCTTTCATGCCATAGCCTAATAACTTCATTTCCATGAGTTAGCAGAGCGGTGGGCTTTGCATCCTCCAGAAAGTGGGAGAACTCATAGGCGTTTGCATGATGGTTTGCAAGGCCTTTAGCAATGAATTTCCCAGATGCAAGTTTCATTATCTCAACATCATTAGGGATGAAATATACTCTCTTTTTCACTCCTCTATGTATCATCTAATAGACACTAAGGATATTTTATGCCAGAGACGGTAGATGCAAAACATTTGAAAAATAGCCATTTTCAAGATCAACTGTACCTTGTCCTTCTGAAATGATGGTGGAGTCATCTCCCATGTGGATTGGGATGGATTTGCTGATCTCCAAGGATGAAAAGGAGTCTCTTTCATCCATCATGTGGTTTGAAGCTCCATAATCAATCAAGAGTGATTTGGACTTTGAAGTGCTTTCCATGAGGGAATGACCTTTTTCATGTTGTGGTTCCTGATATTGCTGGTCTCTCCTCCGAAAACTTTCTGGACGATTGATGTGATTTATCTCAAGGATAGAGGTAGCTTCATCAAGATTCTTCTTCATGCAGGCATGTTCAGGGTGGAATCCCTTCCCGCAGTATGAATACTTGACTTTTTCCTTTCCATGATGCCCTTTTCCTTTGTTCTTCTTTGAGCCGGAAGACTCATCATGCTACTGGTTTTCCACTTTAGGCTTAGGATCTTTGAATTTAGTTTTTGGTTTCTTCTACTACTTTCCTTTACCCTTCCGATATTTGGGCCACGAGACATGGAGGGCTTGATCACGGGAGGATCTAATGATCCCCATCTTAACAAGCTTATCATATTCACTTGTTAGGGACTCAATGAAGGCATTGAGTGTAGAAATCTTCCATCCAGGGGTTGTGAGATTCCCCATATGGAATGTAGAGAAAAAAATTGAATAATCAGCTCCAATTTTGGAGAGTATGGTGAGGATGAGCTGATCATGCTCTTTCTCCACTTTGCATTGCTTCAACAGTAAGACAATGTGCTTCAAATTTGTGAAAAAGTCATTCAAGGTCTCAAAATTGGAGGGCTGGAGAGACATCAATTCATTTTCAAGCTGGTAAAGTCTCAAATCATCTTGATTTCCATACAGTGCTTCCAATTTGTCCCAAATTTCTTTTGGAGTCTTTAATCCTGAAAGATGGAAAAGAAGATCCTGAGAAATAGAGAGGCACAAGAATCTGAATGCTTCATCCTTCTTGTTCAAGAATCTAGATTTGTCTATTGTAGAACTAGGCTCTTCTTCAGTGTCCATGGTGACCCTATAGAGTCCTCTGGAGTGAATTTGGATCTCCATGTCTCCTTTCCATGAGTGGAAGTTGAATGGATTCAAAATATCTACAGAAGAATCCATCTGAATGTGCTAGAGCAAATGCTTTCACTTGTCAAAAACCTAACAATCACAACAAAAGGGGCAATGTAAGGTTGAACAACCTACACATTTTAGGATTTCATCACACCCAACATAGTCAATCAAGCAAGCTTGATCAACAAGTTCTTTACTTGCGGTATTAAGTGGTAACCCTTGGCTTCTAGTGCAGTGCTGGATTTTTGAGCTATTGCTCAATTTTCATGCAAGATCTGTCAAAAACCTTGTTTTTGAGAGATCTAAGCTTCGTCCCACCGTGATCTCTGATACCAAATTAATCTATCACAGTAATCTAGGGACTAAACACAAGTCTCACCAAAGATTAATAACAATAAGACATGAAAATGGTGTAATTGTGCTACAAAATGAGTAGTCGCTCTGTATATTCAAACAAAGAATGAGTAATACAATACAATGATCATGCTACAAGCATGAATGACAAAGCAATTCGAATTCCCAAGGAGGTCATTTGAATTGAATGAGTGATTATATCTTAACTAAATGTAAGCCATAGTCAACACTCCAATTAACCACTAATCAAAACCCTAATTGACTCAACTAAGCCCTAACTAAAGTCAAAATGCAATAAATGACTAAGTCTAACTGAAAGTAGGTCAGAAACATGTCACAGTAAGCCAACCAACAAGTGGTAGCGCTTCAATGACTCCAATGAACCCCAATGAGGTTAACTAAAGTGTAATTGAACATCAGAAGTGGTTGGAGGCACCTCTGTTGACTCGAGTTCATTAAATAATCAATTTAATGATGGAGGGTTCCTTCATTGCTTTGTTTAACTGATTGTAACCATCAGTTAGCAATATGGAGCATTAATGACACTCAGATCACCCCTGGAGTGCTCTAGTTAGCCTCCCCGAATGTAGGAGAAGTCTAAGTTAGCATCCTTGACTGAAGGTAGGTGTGGGTGTGATCTAGCTGATGTCATATAGTGCTCCTCTGATGTCAATTAAGTTAATAATACTTAGGATAGTGGTTTAACTAGGTCAAATTGACCAAAAAGAGTGTGTATGGTGGTAAATGTCTCCAACACTTCCTTATCTCACCACCCCCCCATAAAACAAACTTACACACCTCTTGGTCTTGGAATGCACACCCTCTCAAACAAACTTACACACCTCTTGGTATTGTAACAGCACACCCCCTCTCTTTCCATAACCAACCTTCCCCCTTTGTCTCTTTCAAACATATCCACACACCCTCTCTCCATCCCTATCTATATAACCATCGATATTTCTCTCCTTCACCATGCCTCTAACTCTAATACCATCCATCAACCCTCTCTTTTCCCCCCTTCCCTCCCTCTAAAACACTTCCTTTGTTACCCCTCCCTCCTGCTAAAACACTTTCTCTCTTCCCCCCTCCTTCCCTCCCTCCACTTCTACCTCCATGTTTTCCATCCTCTCACTCGCTCCCTCCCTCCTTTTCTCCCCCTACCACCTCTCTCCACACCCTTCTCTCTCCCCCCAAATTCCTTCCCTCTCTTCCTCTCTTTATCTAACCATCGATATTTCTCTCCTTCACCATGCATGCCTCTAAAACCCTCCTTCAACCCTCTCTCTCTCCCCCTTCCCTCTCTAACCATGCGTCCATCTCTCTCACTTATGAAATCAATCCAATGGTTCAAGCCTTCAT
>LPNX010223256.1:244992-347294 GCA_001517045.1 Pseudotsuga menziesii | reverse complement strand
CCCCCCTACCCATCCCTCCCTTCCCCTTATATTTTTCCTCCCTTCATCCCTCCCATATCTCTCCCCTACCCATCCCTCCCTCTCGTGATTCTCTCTACACCTTTCTCTCCCTCCTTTGAATCCCCCCTCTTTTAGCTTAATCAATGTAATGTTAATTTATCCTATGTCATATGCACTAAATCGCATATGTGATATATCACATATGCGTTATATCACATATGTGATATGATGATCACGTTTTACATAGTGACCGCTAGGTGTAAACCATTGTGTGCATAAATCATGTGTGATATAATGCATATGCATTAAAACATACATGTGTTATATCGCATATGAGATATGGGTTTTATAAAAAATGTTGGGTTGTGGGATGTGGGACATTTTTACTGTAGAAAAAGACACAATTCCTCTGAACCTGTGCACAGGGAACTGTTCAACCTATCATTTCATCATTTATTACACAAATCCATAGGTATTGTACAAGTTTGGGTGGATTTCAATGGGGAATGTATGTAATAGAGGTCGGAAACCAGTGAGGAAGGTGATTACACTCGAAGAAGCTGAAAAAAAAAAGAAAATAAGAGGGAAGAATAAAAAAATCATCGGAATTCAATCGATGATAAAATACTTCCAATTCCCGCTCAACAGGCGAAGAAGAGCAATTCAATAGAAAATACAATGTTGGATACCCTAGAGCAAGAGTCAAAGCGGAGGAAATTGACACTAGACAATACCATACATTCTCCAATGGCCCAATTTTAGTATCGAGTTCAATGGATGGAACACCACACTTTGCATCAAAACTTGTGCCTGAACATCTCGGGGAAAAGCACATATACCTGACATAGAGATTGAGGAGGATAATACAACGTTAATGGAAGCTGGTTATGGGGGAGATGAAAATATTGGTGCATTATTAAGCAGACAATTTTGTGAAGAGTTCAATCATTATGTTCCCGATGATGAAAATGTGGCTCCACAACAACCATGCCATGTGATTCAATATCCTAATCGAAGTTTTTATCCTGTAGTGGATGTAAATGTCACTCCATAATTTCAAACGACAAAAAATATCCCATCAACGCGAAAGATAACTCCTAAATGCATACAAGTGGACGAGGGAGAATTGACTTCCATGGAAGGTAAGGTGCCTAAATGCACTATCTTTCATCATTGTTCTCAAATATTGAAACAATATTTTGATAAAAAATATGAAGCCGGTAAATGCCAATTGTTTTTAGCTTTGATTAAATCTAGGAGTATGGAAATTGTTAGAAGAAAGTTAGGCATAATACCATTGAATCATATTGAATCAAGTAATCACATTGTTAAATCTCTTGCTATTGCATTCACATCGATTGGTAAAAAAACTCGTTCATGGGACTGTAATGTAGCTCGCTACATCTTGGATGAATCAATTGTAAGTAGATCCACAAGACAATGTCGTTTACTTAAATGCACATCACAAATTGTGCCTTTACATCCAAAGAAACTTAAAAAATATTCATTATTAAGAGAAAAAATTGATGTAGAGAGACAATTGGAAACATTATGGGCATTTAGGGGTAGGTTTCCCCATAAAGACATGAATTTAATCGAAGCAGTGAAGGTACTAGTGCTCACTTTTTGGCACGATAACAGTAGGACTTCTCCTAACACAAAGGATGTGTTAAAACACTGTAGGGGTTCTATGACTAATTAACTTCATGTTAAACATTATCTTGACATGACACAAACTCAATTGTTCTAGATGTTTAAAGTTTCCCACATAGAGCTAAGGCTCGGGCAAAGATATTTTGAAAAATGCAAGTTTTGGTATGTTAGAATCAATACAATCTGGAACATTTTTTGTTGTAGATACCACATAGAGTTTAATATATATTATTATACATTTGTACATATACATAGCTTTTTGCATCCTAACCATGTGGAGGAATGATCAATTACAGTATCACCAATGTCATCTAGAGATTTCATCCATATCATAATGTGTTCAAGGCAAGATGGGTAGACATATTACTTAAAACAATGTGCAGAGGGTTCTTGCAACAAATGTGGTGGGCTATTATTATGGTTTGATTACATCCATGAGAGTGAAGATCAACCATTCGAGAATACATTTGTCGAGAATTAGAACTATCACTATGAGACATATCATCTACTTGATGGGAAAGAAAGAAGGAAGATTAAATTGGTGACTTCATAGGTGACAATGTACACAAATAATACTCATTTAAATGGTTGTACTGTTTATGTTGTTTTATAACATTGTTTATTAAAATATTAATATTCATGTAAATATTTTTATTTTTTTTATAACATTGTTTATGTTCTTTCTCACCAGGTGCAAGTATGTGAATTATTTCAGAGTTCCATGGAAAGATCCAACAGTACATTCAGCATGTCGATATGGCAAGCTGGAAAGATGAGCAATTACGAATATGCCGAGACACCTTCCCTCTCGGAACAATACTAATAGTCATTGACTTTGCAAAAAGTTATGCCATACAACCAAAAAATGAAATACAAAGTTAGTACTATCACTCAGAGTAGGTGAGCATAATGGTCCATATCACTTATCGACATGGGCCATATATCAATGAAGGGAAATTTATGATATTGAAAGAAAGTCACTTCTACATAAGTGACGACCGGACCCATGGAATCCATTACATGCAATATTGCTTTAAATTGTTGTATGATCATGTGATAGCTATGGATATACCATTTTGTCGTCATTTTATTTGGTCAGATGGTTGTGCTGGACAATTCAATAATGCACATGTATTTCAATGGTTGTGTTTGTTGCACATAAAATACAAGGTGCCACATAGATGGAACTACTTTGAAACTAGTTAAGGAAAATGAGAGAACGATGATGCTCATGCATGCATAAAAAAATCCCTTCAAAGGGAAGAGATGAAGTTTACAGGTTCTCAGCTTCGAGATGTTGCATCTATAGTGAAATGGTGTGCACCTATAAAGGGAGAACAAGAAACAAGGAAAAACCCATTGCAGAGAATATTCTGGGAGGTGACAAATGTGGAACGA
Organism: Pseudotsuga menziesii; assembly: GCA_001517045.1. Classification (NCBI taxonomy): domain Eukaryota; kingdom Viridiplantae; phylum Streptophyta; class Pinopsida; order Pinales; family Pinaceae; genus Pseudotsuga; species Pseudotsuga menziesii. The sequence continues at coordinate 344,243 of LPNX010223256.1, read as the reverse complement.
TACAACACACATCAGGTGAACAAAGTGCATTGAACTTGATATTTTCATTCAATTAGAATCTCAGACAACTCTGGCCTACAAATTTTGACAATATTGAAGGATTTCTTTTGCGGTTCCTATAGAATTGATGAATGGGATGATTGTGAGTATACAGATACGGTTGATACATGGTATTGAGTGACACTTGGCATCGATTTGAAGGGGTTTAATGAAATAGACCATTTGGAATATGATAATACATATATTTCTACAAAATATGATCACTTATCAGATATTATACAAGCAGGTACAAAAAAAATTAAATTTGTAGTACCTAAATCACTACAATCCTTTACATTTAAAGAAATTTTATTTATGTTACATGCAAGACCTTTTATAATAAATGTATTGTTAACTAGACCTATTTCCTTTCACAAGTTAGATATATGCAATGGTTTCCCCAAAAAATAATGGATGGGGTTTTGACTATTAGTTGGCACATTGCTTAGAGGGGAAACAAACCATTCTCGAACTTGTTACAGATGATGAAAAAATTGGATTCCCAACTAGATCGATGGTTATAAAAGGGGAGTACTTGAAATTATAAACAAAATAGAAAAGGAAGGGTGGGTATGTATATCAAGATTATAGACTAGGAGCTATTGTATGCCACTTCACCAACCTGGTAGTTGGTATAAGCATCAAGTTGCACACACTTTCAAACAAAATTAGGTCACATGTACGATACTCAGGCTACCTCATTTAGAGAATGAGAGATTGATGGAAACCATCAGCAATAGAGATGATCTAGATGGCCTACTCGTGTGAGAGCATTGTCAAGTGTTACTAGATTGTCTAGTGTGGCTATATTTTCAGGTGCGTTATTTAAACTTTAAAGTGTGTTTTGAAGAACAATTTCAATGAGTTAGCCTTTAGTTTATTCCCAATGTACTAACCTATGATTGATGGATACTGTCACATGCCCCAATTTTGCAAAAATAATATTATCATCTTTGATTTTATTTCAAGACAATATGTTAAATTTTATGCTAAGTTGTAATTGATGACTCAGCAGAGTCAAAGATGTTGAATGTAATTCTGAATATTTTAATTATAAATAAATAAAAGTGGAGACAACAGGTTGGGAGAGCTGTTAAAAGAATGTTTACTGGTCAAGTTGGTGGAGGAGGCTGGGTGGAGAGCAAATAGACAAGTGGCAGCATCCTCAAACACGTCCAATGTTGTAGGTGGCAACCTCCCTACATTTGGGTGGCATGATTTCCCCAATAAAGTGGGATAAGAGCAGGTGTCTCAATTAATGACAACTAACCCAAAAATACCTAGGAAATCTCAATAAAAATGCCCATTGAAGAGAGCTGAGGCTGCTCATTTTCCAAGAAGAGAATCATTCAGGTGAATGTACTTCAAAGGATTTCATTGGGAAGGGAATTGGTGGAAGGCGATTGAGGGGTAAACTGCAGAAAGTGATCTAGTGTAGCTTTTCAACTGAAGGATCTTACTGCTAAGTGCAGAGTGATTACTAAGTCATTGGACTAGTATTTGGTTGCTGCTCTACCAGTTCTCAGCCAACTAGACCAGGGACATGCTAGGGGGTCCTGAGGAGACGCTATTTGAGCGCTCTCCAGGAGTTGGTAGGGAGGAACGACCTCCCAATGATGTTGTTGTCCAGCTTAAATAGGCTCTACAGTATTTTATTTTACTATGTTTAAAGTTTATATGTGAAACTGAATGATTAATGGATGATTAAATGTTTAATAGTGAACTGATAGAGATTGTAATCCTTAAGTTATTTGAAATGTTGAATCTGTAATTGATGAAAAACAATCCTACCTGTGTTTTTTCACGTCTGGAATGGACCAAACCGTACTCTAGCACAGGTAGTATATTTTAAAATAGATGAAGGATAAGAAAGAAATCTGAAATGAATAGAGGTATTATGTATTTCAGAGTATTGGAATCATTTATTTCTATAGATAGTTGTTTTCATAAAAGAATATTAATCTACCTAGTTAAGTTTATTGTTTAAACTAGACTGTGTAATAAGAATGCTAGAAAAGAAATAGCCATAATATTTTTACTGATAGCAATGTATTATATTCACGAGTTGTTCAAGTAGATAAGTTATTTATTTTACACAGTACTTCCTTTTGTAAACTATAATTTTAACCTGTAACAGAGGAATTAGAAACAACTCAGATATAATGCTTATCTTATCATGTTAAGAAAAGAATTAAGTATGGTTCTTTTAGTTTATTTCTTTTACTGATATTAATAACTAACTTAACCTGCAACTATTTGAACCCTAGGTAGGGTTTAGTAACATAAATAAATTCTAAAGACAAATTAATTTAAATATAAAGAATATCTTAACAAATAATTATTTAGCTCTAAGAGCATTTTTTTTATATAATCAAAACAACTAAGATACAATAGTAACTTATGTTTAATTAACTAAGTATTTTAACAAATATTTGTCCTATAAACTTTACAAACAGATTATACATGTAAAGGAGTAATGACAGGGTTGAAACCCTCATTTCATTTCTTAGTAAGCTAACAGAAATAATACCACTGAATGAACTAAACTAATACAGACTAGTCATAGTTTTTAGTAATAAAGTATATGTACAAATACAAGCTTAAGTATTTATAGTATATACCAATAATAGTATTAACATAAATAATATCGTTTATAAATTAACAATTCTTTAAACAAAATGAAGGAATCTTTAAAGAAATAAACAGATATTATTTCCATAAACCCTAACCTAGAAATCCTTGAGTCACTAAAACAATCTTAAATTCTTTTAACAGTAATCGAAAAATAATTAATAACAATAAAGAAATTATTATCTTACAAGTTAAATAGGGTAAAAACCCTAGCTCGTAATTCTAAGTAGAAATTACCCAGTATTCTTTAATATACAAAACCATTACAGTAGTAACCTAGGATAAGCAATAAGCTTATTCTTTTATATAAACATTTAGAGAAAAATTTAATTCATTCACACAGAGATAAAATACAAATACATAAAGGAGAACGAATTTAAGCTTAAGACAAATTGTCTTAAAGATATTTACATTATATCAATGAGCCCAAAGGCCGAATGTAAGTCAAAACATTAACATAGTACAAAAACTCAGCTAAGAGTTGAGCACAAATATCTTGTTATGGAGTATGAACAAGTATTAACATAGTATTACAAAACTGCAAGTTCTTCACAAATCTGAGAGGAGAGAATTACAAGATACAACTTAAAGCCGAAGTCACCTGGTGAAAAAAGCAAGGGTTTAAACCAAAGCAAAAACTATAAAAATGAAGAATGACCACCCCATACTGGGTGCAACATGGTCGAAACTTCTTCCAACTGCAACAATCTCTACAAGCAACGAGAACCATGTTCAAAATCTAAGCTTACCGTGGACTATTCGTGGAGCCATTTGCGCAGTACGACTGTCAACTATGGAGACGAGTTAACCTGCATTGTAAAAAGAACCTGAGTTAATTAAAAATAAAAAACCCTTATGCAGAATGGAACTGTAAATAGTAATAGCTCTTAATTCTTTACTTACCTCAATTGGAAGTGAAAACGATGGAACCTCGGAGGAATAACAACACCACAACCAATGATAAGAAGAGACAAACCCTCATTCTCACCAAGGATGGAGATGACGGTACTCTGGTACATTTCACACTAAAAGCAGAAGTGTATGTAAGCCTGAGCAATGGCTACGAAGGAGTCAACAAGCATGGAGTCGGACTGTCACCAACATGCAAGCAGGAAAACTAAACTCCAAAACCCTATGATGAAGGAGCTTCACAATCACACACAATAAGCTCAAGATTTCACCAATGACAGACCATGATAGAAGGGCAGCAAAAGGAGTTACAGGCAGGCCATAAATCCATGTGCAAGGAGGGCAGTGAACTCTTACCAAAATAAATAAATCACAGTGGAGGTGAGAAACAGAACCTAGCTCAAGGAAGGAAGACATGACAAAAACCAACGTTGGAGCCTCTGTAACTATTTTCCACTTACGGAAGCCATGGGAGCTTGCAGAGCAGCCCAAAGGTCCAAAGCAAATGACAGAACTCGAATAAGCCATGGGTTAGGGTTGACAACTATTTATGCAACCAGGGCATGACCAAGGAATTTCCACGTCGCCGTAATAGTATAATCATGTAGTGGGTCAATTTTCCATAGTCACTTGTGATCAATAATCACCAATTATTCTCCCAAATGATTTCATCAAACAACATATAAACACTATAGTTTGCATGGGTTTCATATCTTACAATAATTGTTTTAATGTTGGTGTATAGCACATCATTGGCGTAGGTATGCAATGTTATAATAACTTTAACAGAGCACATAATATAATCGTATAGCCTCGTAACCCAAAAAGAAACCTTGCATATTATATTGGTAAACAATGATATGAGATTTTGCTAGTAAATCTTATGAGAATTGTATTTCTCTATTGTAAGTTTGTACCAATAATTAAATTGTGAAGATATTAAAATATTATATAAACATGTATAGTTGGTAATATGCATAATACCTATATAAGTATTAACCCCTTTTTGAAATGGTTACAACCCATCAAGCTTATATAGTAATATCATTCTTGTGTGATGGGTGGTGTAATGACTAAATTGTTACCAATATTAATTTAAGAATAATGCGAAATCATGGACATATAAATAGTCTAATTAATGGTGTAAGAATAACTATCTAGTAGTTACAGTTTCTCTTACTTGGTGGCATGAAATTTCTACATAAAGTGGAGATCTTTGCATAGCATCGTTTTGGGTAGATTCATTAATATTTTTCAAGTGCAACATTATTTAAACCTTATATGTTGATAAACAAATAGTTCATGCACATTTGTAAGTCTTAGAACTAGCAAAGTAAATGTTAGCAAATTGTAAAAATAGATTAATGAGATCTTATCTTAGAATTTGGCTGTTTCTCATTACTTGGAAAAACGGTTTTAAGTTTTTACCAAAATACTGAGGTTAACATAAGATAAAAAGATTGGCTCTATAAAAAAAACACCAACCTTGGAAGTTGTTCCTAGATAGAACTTAATACAAGAAATGTATTATATAATTGGTAGAATATGCATATTAAAATTAAGATTATCAAGCAGATAAAATAAAATGTTCAAAACCAAAGGAAGTGGTACTATCGCTACTTACACTATAGGAAGAAATACAATCAGCTGAACTTGTTTACAATAGCAACTGAAGAAAACATATTGTTGTACCTTACGGAAGTGGTTTGGATTACAACAGCTTATCTACTAAGCTTATTAATTTTTGCAAATAGAATTATTGTTGGATGCTTTATGAAATTTAAAACGTTACTCGATCATTCCTACATGTAAACCTGTAAGAACAAGTAATCCATCTGCATTAGCATAAATGCTAAGTAAGCCCCGAGATTCAAATTAAGATTTCACCTACTTTCATAAATAGAACTCATCAGTAAACCGAATGTAGAAATAATGCGCAAGTTAAACTTAATATGGTGTTAATAAGAAAATTGTTGAGTTAACATAGTTGAGTTTATGCAAACTAATCTATTAATTGTTTCTTTTATTGCTAACAGTTAGCTATTAGTAAACTACAGTCTCAACATTTTATATTATTCAAAATTTTAATTTTTTGTGAAAATTCGGGGTTTTGATATGTGGTATCAGAGCATAAGGTTCAAACACTAGGCCTTAATGAATCCCAACTAGCTTTTATGAAACAGTAAACTGAATTATTATGTTGACGTATTTTATTTTAAATGTTATTCAACAGAGAATTGTTTTTCTGAAGTTTAACATACAGGTATGGAAAGGGTGGAAGAATATGCAAAGGAGGAATCTCTAGTTACTGAACCAGGAAATTTATCAAGAGATCCTATACCAGAGGATTTAACTACCAATTCCTTAGAATTCTTACAAACTGTAAAAGATTTAAAATCTGAAATGGAGTCTGTAAAGCAAGAAAATGAAAGGATTATGAGGGCTCAAGAAGAGCTGAACTAGATCCTAACTGAAAAGTTTCAAACTAAGGGAAGGGGTAGAAGAATAGAATCAGAAGATACAATTCATCAACATAAACCTGAAAAGATGAAACATGCTAAAAATGAAAGTAGTTCATCTTCTGAGGTGTTTGGTGAACAACGAAATTACCAGTCTACCAGTGACAGTAGTGATGATGATCAATACACTAAGAAGAGGAAATACAAACCTTATGAGGAGATTTCCGAGGAATTCAAAAAGATAAAACCACCAACCTTTAATGGAGAGACTGAGAAGGGGGAGGAAGTTGAATCCTGGTTATCAGGGATGAAGAAGTACTTCCAAATATATAACTATTCTAACCAGTTAAAGGCTAGAATGGCTATTTATAACCTCTCAGGAAAGGATGACATTTAGTGGCAGGATTTGAAAAGAGTTAAGGGAATAAAAGAGAAGAATGTAAACTGGAGTACCTTTAAGAGGTATTTTGAAAATAAATTTCTGTCTGAGCAATATTATGAGGAGAGAGCCAAAGAGTTTTATGAGCTGAAGTTAGGATCAATGACAATGAAGGATCTGAACAACAAGTTCTTAAGTCTACTTAGGTATGTACCATACCTTGTAGATGAGAAACCAAAGGTACAGCGATTCCTCAGCTGTCTACCTTATCATATTAAGGACAGGATTGAATATGACAATCCAAAGACTTTAGAAGAAGCTATGAGGAAGGCTAACTTTTGTTTTGAACAGAATCGAAAAAAGGAAAGCTTGGCCAACTGGAAAGCTAAGAAAAATAATAATTAGTTTGAACAAAAGAAGAAGGATTTTGTGCCTAACAGAAATTCCAAGAACAATAAGGCCAAAAATTATTCTAATAACAATAATTTCCAAGGAAACAAGAGGAATACACCCAACAATCAGAATAATTCTAAAGGTAAGGAATTTGCAAATAATCATGGAAATTTTACCAAGAACTTTGAGCGCAAAGAGCCTATCAAGTGTTGGGAGTGTAATGGCCCACACTATGCTTTAGTCTATCCTAATCGGAAGAAGAATGTTAGCAACATTCATACTATACAGGAGGAGATGACCATTGAGGAACTAGCAAGGACCATGCCCAAAATCAACACAGCCTTGGAGAATCGACAAGCTGAATATCAGACTTCCATGGTGGAAGTAGAAGGTATGATAAATCAGACCCCTGTAACTATTTTGATTGATCCAAGAGCTAGTCTTAGTTATATTGCACCTAAAATAGTAGAAAAATATAAGTTATCTGTTGAAAATTTTGAGAATTCTTGGTTGGTACAGTTAGCCACTGGTGCTAAAAGAAAGGTAACTTGTTTTGTAAAAGAATGTGCAGTAGTTATGGATCATTTTGAAACTGTTGTCTAGATTAATGTTTTTCCTCTTGGTTCTTATGATTTGTTGATTGGTATGGACTAGTTAGAACAATATAGAGTAATTCTAAATTGTTATGATAAAACCTTCACATGTTTAAACAGTGACAGAAAACCAGTAAGTGTTAAAGGAATTCCTAGAAAAACCATAATAAGGCACATTTATGCTTTACAACTTAAAAGAACTGTTAGGAAGGGATATAAAGCTTATGCAGTAACTATAACTGATGAAGAGAATCTAATCAAGATAGATAACTTAAATTTGGAAGACATACCAGTCTTAAAAGAATATATTGATGTATCCCCTGAAGAAATTCCAGGACTACCTCCAAAACGGGAATTGGATTTCATCATTGAATTGGTACTGGGTGCAATACCTAGTTCAAAGGCCCTCGAATGAACATATTCGAACTTAATGAATTAAAATATCAATTAAGAGAATTAATTGATAAAGAGTATATTCGACCTAGTGTGTCTCCCTGGGGGGAACCTATCATCTTCGTTAAGAAGAAGGATGGAACTATGCGACTTTGCATAGATTACCGTCAGTTAAACAAGATGACCATCAAAAATTGATATCTATTGCCCCGCATAGATGATCTGTTTGATCTGTTGAAATATTGTAACTTCGAAGAATATTCTATATGTATCTTTTGTGGTCCTCGATGGTCCTACCGGGAGAACCACTTGTATTATCTTTGTACCCCGATGATTCTAATCGGAAGAACTAATAAGAGTCATGAGGTAGTCCCCTCTAATTGTAAAGGTGGGTCATTAGCACCCCAGTGTGGTTACTTGAGCCTACATGTGTAACTCAAGCCTACATGATTAACTCGAGCCTACATGTTGGATTAGTTAATTAAAGTGAACGGATGAATATAAATAGAGGTGTGGTGCTCCTCATTTGGAACACAGATTCTCACTTGTGTAGTGCATTAGTGGAGAAGAGAAGTAGCTGGAGAAGGAGGAGGATCAGGCTTTGATCTCCTTGTTGGTTTTATCTTTTATCTTTTTGGGGCATCTATATTGAGGAATATTTTTCTGGGTTTTTCCATTTAGGGTTTTCCCAGGATAAATCTTTGTGTTCCTTTTGTATGGTTGTGCTTGTCTATATTTCAGTGATCCTGTTTATATGCTTTTGTTATGAAAATGTAATGAAATACTGATGTCTTAGCTAAGCATATGAAAAATTTAACATGGTATCAGAGCCACCTTGAAAGAAGGAATTGTGAAGCTATAGAATATATGGCTTCTTACTTTTTGGTTCTCTCTCCACAATCAATTAGCAAAATAAGGCTAGGCTAACTCTCCATTGAAGGGAGCATCTTTCTGTCAAAGCGGAATTCGATTCTGAGCATTTTCAGTTTTTGGTGCGGGAAATTAGGGCTTCTTATAGAAGAAGAATTTTTTGAGTGATCCCAGCATAGGATTTATATCCTCATCAAAATCAAAGTTTAGAGACCTGGATCAATATTTTTGGTTGGGTGAAACTCCGGAAAAGTCAAACCCTAGTTTGACCTCGAGCTAGAAAAACCCTAAAGACTAAAACTGCTAAGTTTTGATACATTCGTTATATCCTGATATTGGAAAAGGTTCAGGTGATGAAAATTGTAGAGACGGAATATAAAATCCTTATTTACACTATGTCCAAAATTTAGTCTCGGAATCACTATATTCTAGGATATATGATCCCTCCAAGTTAGGGTTCCAGCCTCTTCTAGAATTCATCACTAAACAGGACACCTGGGGAGAATTGCAATATCTTGGGCTACAGAGGTCCAAATGGAATTCCTAAAGATGTTCCAAAAAGGGCACGGACTGTACTTCTCGTGGTCCAAACTGCAGACTTATAATAAGAAACAGTGACACGTGTAAATCTGTACAACTTCACTGTTCGGAACAGTCCTGTAACAAGGCACCTTGGGAAAATGATCATAAATCCCAATTGGTGAAACCAATTCTGATGAAACGTATGGTTTTGGATCAGGTACATGTGAGGTTACCTCATTGCAAAATTTTAGACATAGAGGAGCATTAATTTCAGAGATATCACAGAAACAGTGATAGGCATGTCTGTAGAATAAATTGGAAAAGTAGGGCTTCCTGTTCCGGGAGCTTCCCTCCACTGTTTTCAGAAAAGGAGTACTTTGGACAGCTTCATTTGAAGATATCTATAGTTCTATCCAATCAGATCTGAAATATTCCAAGTTTTGCAAATTAGGGTTTCTGTAGCAAACCCTAGATCAGCCAGCTCTGGAACCAGGACGGACACTTCAAATCGGTAAGATCTAATCTTTTGTTATTTGCATTTGACGTTCTCATTTCAAAGTGATATATCACATCATCTTGATGATAAACTTGGTGAAGTTGACAACTTCCAAGCATGGAAGCATTTGATCAATCTGAAGAAAATGAATTGGACACCTTCATGAGTAGAGAGGTTCCAGTTCCAGAAGGAGATGAGGCTCAAAGCCTTACATAAGAATAACTTGATCAAGGCCAAGAAGATCATTGTTGATTCAATGATGGATCAACTTGTACCACAAGTATCTTCCCTAAAGACACCAAAGATGTTTGATTCCTTGATCAAGATATATGAAGATAAGAACATTAATCAAAATATGGATTTGAGAAAACATTTGAAGAATGTGAAGATCCAGAATGCAGAACATCTTGAAGCGGTAGAAGAAGAATTGGAGAATGTAGAAATGGTGAAAGCCACCTTGAATGGTCTCCCAGGATCATAGAATTCATTCATTCAAGGAATGTGTGCCAGAAGGTAGTAATTACTTTCAACAAACTCTGGGAAGAAGAAGAATCTCGACTCATAAGAAGAGAAGAACAAGGTGGGAGCAATTGAAGATCAAGCTCTCACCATTCAAAGAAGATCCCTCAAGCAATGAGTAATGTGAAGAACTCAATTCTTGGATAAGAAATGATGATGTCATGAATGAAGAAGATGATGAAGTAGAAGGATCAAGAAGGATTCTACCCACGAAACGAATAAAAGATAAGTATTCAATTGTCATTGCATGATATTGTTTTGTTATGCATTTGATTATATTTAGTTGATGTATTATGCATGATAGATTGTTTGCATTAATGATTGTATACTACTAATATGCTTGTGATGGGTAATTAGCTCATGGTGCCATACAACTCTCCATTGCTACTTATCAAACCTCTTTGCTGACATATTAGATTAGTGCACAATCTCAATGATGTCATGGTAAAGATGGAAGACATCTAGAAAGTTTCCATGAGACATGGATGAATGTTGTATTGGCTAAACAATTGTATGATGCATAATAATTTGTCATTATGCATATGTTTTATAGTTCTAACCATGTAACTGGTGCATTTGAACTGTAGGGAAGGTCCTGTACAACCTCCTACAAGAAAAGAAGGATGAGAATTGTTCCGAAGAACAAGTGATGACAATTCAAGATTCACTCCAATGAACATGAATCTGAAGCTCCCAAGGTCAGAGACACCATGACGGAAGAAAGAAGTTCAGAGAGTGGTAGATCCACCTCGAAGGATGAATACCACCATGGGTATGAGAGATAACTCAAGATGAAGAAAAGAATGCTATGAAAGAAGCTATGATCAAAGAATAACAGTTGATCATGGGGAATGATGTATACGATATGATTTCGAGACATAAAGGGAAGTACGTAGTATCTTCCATATGGATCTACAAGAACAAGTGTACAAAGAAAATTTCATGAGTTTCCTTTGAAAGAATAGACTATGACATGACATACTCTATCGACAAGTATATGTCAAGCATAGAACCGCCTATACAGAATGAAGAGGGAAGATGATACTCCACTTCAGTGGGAGTGACTATAGAATATATTTGAGTTCAACATGGTACAACATGATGGACAGCTTCCTGATGGATCGATACTTTACCAAGAGTAAAGTGGGTTCCAACCTTCAAGATTGAATGCAGAAGACTAGGATATGTTGATGACCTAACAAGATGAACTCATGAAAGATTTTATGATGAAAAAATACTAGAATGATGTTTGGGATATAATACTCAAACCAGAAAGCAAGAATGTGGTATCTTCCAAATGGATCAGTAAGATAAAATATGCTATTGATAGAAGTAAGGAAAGACTTGTGGCTTCTCTCAGAAAGAGGGAATTAATTCTGAAAAGACACTTACTCCAAGAAGCAAGGTATACTTTCTTTAGAACTATCATGGTAGTTTCTTCCATGATGAAGTAAAGACAAGCCTTCCTTAATGGTATGATTGAGGAAGAGTTTTACATCGAATAGTCACAAGGATTTGAAGTTGAAGACAGATGGACTCACGTATGCAAGTTGAAGAAGGACCTCTATGGCATGAAGCAAGCTCCCAGAGCTTGGTATGGAAGAATAGATAGTTTCTTGATGAGCATGGGATTTGCCAAGAGTAAAGTCGATCCTAACCTTTATCTCAAGGTTGTAGAAGATGAACCTGTCATCCTGTTATTATATGTGGATGACCTATTTCTGACAGGGAATGAGAAACAAATTGTAGAATGCAAGAAGAAGTCCACTAAAGAATTTAGACTTTGGTCTAATACTTTATTTCCTAGGTTCAAAAATATGAAGGAATCTTTCTCAATCAGGGAAAGTATGCAGTGCAAAGTTTGAAAAGATTTGATATGTTGGAATGCAAAGTCATGGCCACACCCATGGACTCCAACTTGAAGCTATTAGCTGATGAATCATCAGAGTTAGTGGATGTGACTCATTATAGATAGATCATTGGGTCATTAATGTACTTAACAAATTCCAGACCAGACATTTGTTTTGCTGTGAACACCTTAATTCAATATATTGTTCAACCAAGATGGGTTCACCTAGTAACCGCAAAACATGTGACGAGATATCTGAAAGGGACTATAGACATTGGTCTATACTATGATGGTAGCCATGAGTATAGATTGTATGGCTACATAGATGCAGATTGGGCTCGAAGTATCTCAGAGAGGAAAAGCACATTAGGTAGATGCTTTTGTTTGGGGTCTGCTATGAGTTCATGGTTTAGCAGGAAACAGTCCAGTGTTTCTTGTAGCACGACTAAAGCAAAATACACAGCAGATTGCTCTACTAAGTTGTGAAGTCATATGGCTTCAGAAGCTGATATCAGGTCTCTTTGACCTGGAGATGGATACTACAATGATTCTATGTGATAACCAGATTTGTGATGACAGAGAACCCTGTGTTTAGATTGTAACACATAAAAATTTGGTATTTCTACATACGAGATAAGATGTAGATGATTATGTTTCAGTATTCCCATACTAAAGATATAGATGATGTTTCAGTATTTACATACTGTTGATGCAGATGATGATGATTCTGTATTTCTATACTAAATATAGAGATGATGATGCTTTCAATATTTCTATACTGAAGATATAGATGATGATGCTTTCAGTATTCACATACTAGAGATACATATGGTGATAGTTCAGTATTCACATACTGAAGATGTATATGATGATGTATTGATGAAGCCTCTGTCTTGGGTAAAGTTCAAACACTTTTGGGACAAGCTTGGTGTTGTTTGAAAAGACCTTCCTCGAAAGGGGGAGTAGTGATGTTGCAGTGGGATTGTATCATCCCTGGGCACTTACTCTAAAGTGATCCGGAGACCTCAGTCCTCAAGAATGAAGAGGGATTGTATCATCTCAGGCATCTGTCCAAAAGTGATCCAGTGACCTCAGTCCTCGAGAATGAAGAGGGATTGTATCATCCTGGGACATCTGTCCAAAATAGATCCGGTGACTTCGGTCTTCATGAATGTGGTGGGATTGCATCATCCCTGAACTTTGGTTCAAAATGTATCCGGAGGTCTCGGCCCCCATGAATGTGGTGGGATTGCATCATCCCTGAACTTCTGTTCAAAATGTATCCTGAGGTCTCATCCCCCATGAATGTGGTAGGATTGCATCATCCCTGAACTTTGGTTCAAAATGTATCTAGAGGTCTCAGCCCCTGTGAAAGTGGTGGATTGCATAATCCCTGAACATTGGTTCAATATGTATCTAGAGGTCTCGGTCCCTGTGAAAGTGGTAGGATTGCATCATCCCTGAACTTCAGTTCAAAATGTATCCGGAGGTCTCGGCCCCCGTGAAAGTGGTGGATTGCATCATCCCTGAACCTCGGTTCAAAATGTATCTGGAGGTCTCGGCCCCCGTGAAAGTGGTGGATTGCATTATCCCTGAACCTTGGTTTGAAATGTATCCAGAGATCTCAGACCCCGTGAATGTGGTAGGATTGTATCATCCTTGAACTTCGGTTCAAAACGGATCCGGTGACTTCGGTACTCGAGAATGTGTGTTGATCCCGTAATTCCTAGAGGAAGGATTGTCTGAGTTCCACATCTGTGTTGATCCCATAATTCTGAAAGGAAGGATCGTTAGTAACTCTGTAAAGACCTAAATCTCATAATTCCAAAAGGAAGGATCATTGAATTGATCCTGTAATTTCAATAGGAAGGATTGTTTGAGTTCCACAGATGTGTTGATCCTGTAATTCCAATAGGAAGGATTGTATGAGTTCCACATCTGTGTTGATCCCATAATTCTGAAAGGAAGGATCGTTAGTAACTTCGTAAAGACCTAAATCTCGTAATTCCGAAAGGAAGGATCATTGAATTGATCCCATAATTCCAATAGGAAGGATTGTCTGAGTTCCAAAGATGTGTTGATCCCGTAGTTCCAATAGGAAGGATTGTCTGAGTTCCACAAATGTGTTGATCCCGTAATTCCGAAAGGAAGGATCGTTAGTAACTCTGTAAAGACCTAAATCCCGTAATTCCAAAAGGAAGGATCGTTAGTAACTCTGTAAAGACCTAAATCCCGTAATTCCGAAAGGAAGGATCATTGGTAACTCCGTAAAGACCTAAATCCCGTAATTCCGAAAGGAAGGATCATGTTGATGTTTTGATGATGTTGATGTTTTGATGATAATGATGTTTTCATGATGATGATGTTTTTACTGATCGAAAGATCAGTGTATGATGATGATGATGTACTGATCAAAAGATCAAAGTATGATGATGATTACGATGTACTGATTGAAAGATCAGAGTGTGATGATGATGATGTACTGATCAAAATATTAGAGTATGATGATGATGATGATGTACTGATCGAAAGATCAGAGTATGATGATGATAATGTAGAGATGAAATGATCAATATGTGATGATAACGACGTGCTGATCAAAAGATTAGAATATCATGATGATGATGCTGTTCGAGAATTGAAGTATGATTATGGTGCTGATCATGATGTTACCGATCATGTTGCTGATCGAAAGATCAAAGTGCTGAAGATGTTGCTGATCAAAATGTTTAAGATGTTGTTGCTGATCGAAAGATCAAAGTGCTGAAGATGTTGCTAATCAAAATGCTGAAGATATTGTTGCTGATCGAAAGGTCAAAGTGCAGAAGATGTTGCTACTGATTGAAAGGTCTAAGTGCTGAAGATGTTGTTGTTCGAAAGGTCAAAGTGTTGAATATGTTGCTGAAGGTGTTGATGATCAAAAGGTCAAAGTGTTGAAGATGTTGCTGATCAAAAGGTCAAAAGATGTTGATGCTAATCAAAGAGTTGATGTCATTGAAAATTGAAGACAAAGACTATATGATGTTGAAAACCTTCAAATGATTTATATATGTGTTACCCTGATGATGTTGATGATGTCGTCTCCTACTATTGTTGTTGTTGTTGTAGAATACCCTTCTTGTTAAGGGGGGGTGTTGAAATATTGTAACTTTGAATAATATTCTATATGTATCTTTTGTGGTCCCCGATGGTCCTACCGGGAGAACCACTTGTATTATCTTTGTACCCCGATGCTTCTAATCGGAATAACTAATAAGAGTCATGAGGTAGTCCCCTCTAATTGTAAAGGCGGGTCATTAGCACCCCAGTGTGGTTACTTGAGCCTACATGTGTAACTCGAGCCTACATGTCGGATGAGTTAATTAAAGTGAACGGATGAATATAAATAGAGGTGTGGTGCTCCTCATTTGGAACACACATTCTCACTTGTGTAGTGCATTAGTGGAGAAGAGAAGTAGCTGGAGAAGGAGGAGGATCAGGCTTTGATCTCCTTGCTGGTTTTATCTTTTATCTTTTTGGGGCATCTATATTGAGGAAGCTTTTGCTGGGTTTTTCCCTTTAGGGTTTTCCTAGGATAAATCTTTGTGTTCCTTTTGTATGGTTGTGCTTGTCTATTTTTCAGTGATCTTGTTTATATGCTTTTGTTATGAAAATGTAATGAAATACTGATGTCTTAGCTAAGCATATGAAAAATTTAACATGATCAACTACATGGAGCCACGGTGTTTTCGAAATAGATTTAAGGTCTAGATATCATCAAGTAAGGATTAAATATGAAGACATCTTTAAGACAGCTTTTAGAACTAGATATGGTCATTACGAATTTGTCGTAATGCCATTCGAGCTTACTAACGCCCCAGCTGTTTTCATGTGTTTAATGAACAATGTTATGCATAAGTATTTAGATAAGTTTGTGGTCGTGTTTATTGACAACATTCTAATCTATTCAAAAATTGAAGAAGAACACAAAGAACATCTAAAAATTGTTTTGCAAGAGTTATGATATCATCAACTCTTCGCAAAGTTTAGTAAATGTGATTTCTTCAAGGATAAGATTCAGTATTTAGGTCATGTGGTGACCAAGGAAGGAATTTCCGTAGATCCTGAAAAGATAAGGGAAATCGAAGATTGGCCAGTTCCTAAGCATGTGACGGATGTTTGATATTTCATGGGCATTACCGATTACTACCGGAGATTCATTGAAGGTTTCTCAAGGATTGCAAAGCTGATAACTTCCTTGCAGAACAAGGGAAAGAGGTTTGACTGGAATCAGAAATGTGAGGAAAGATTTAAAAAGTTAACAAATTTATTAACCAAGACACCTATTCTAAGAATAGTTGATCCTAATAAAGAATTGGAAGTGTGCACTGGCGCCTATAATGGTGGCTTACGCGGTGTTCTGACTCAGGAAGGGCATGTTATTGCCTATGAGCCAAGAAATTGAAAAGTTCATGAAAAGAATTATGTAACATATGACTTGGAATTAGTAGCTGTTATACACGCTTTAAAGATGTGGTGACACCACCTAATTGGAAGAAAATTTATTTTAATGACTGAAAATAAAGGATTGAAGTATCTTTTAGATCAGCCTAATTTAAATGCTAGACAAGCTAGGTGGTTAGCTTTCTTAAGCAAGTATGATTTTGAAATTCAACACATAAAAGGTAAAGAAAATAAAGTTGTTGATGCATTGAATAGAAACACAAGGCTGAATTTTGCAGCAACTATTAGTACTTATGCTACAAATTTGGATGAACAGCTTAAAGAAGGAATAGAATAGGATGAAATTTACCAGAATTTACAAGCTAAAACTAAAGAAAATCCAATAGAAAGCTTAAGTAAAGGTTACAGTTTAAATGCAAAAGAATTTTTACTGTATAAAGACAGAATGTTTGTGCCTAACATACCTAAAGTTAAGCTGTTAATTATGGATGAAATTCATAAAACTCCATATTCGGGCCATCCAGGTTATCAAAATACTATCACTATGTTAAGAAAAGAGTATTTTTGGCCAAATATGAAAACTGAAGTAGCAGAATATATTTCTAGGTGTTTTGAATGTCAATAGGTAAAAACTGAACATCAACACCCAGCTGGTTTGCTTCAGCCATTACCCATTCCTAGCTAGAAATGGGAGATAATTAGTTTAGATTTTATTACTGGGCTGCCTAGAAATCAAAATCAGAATGATTCCATCATGGTAGTAGTTGATAACTTAAGCAAAACAGCTCACTTTATACTTGTTAAAACTACCTACAAAGCCGCAAACATTGCTGATATTTTTCTAAAACAGATTTTTCGATTGCATGGAGTACCAAAAGTCATAATCTCAGATAGGGATCCTAAATTTACAGAAAACTTTTGGAAGTCTTTATTTAAAGGGTTAAAGACTACATTAAATTTTAGTACATCATTCCATCCTCAAACAGATGGACAAATTGAAAGAGTGAACCAAGTACTAGAATATCTATAAAGAATGTATGTGAAAGACCAGCCAGGTAAATGGGAGGATTATTTGCATCTGGTAGAATTTGCTTATAATAATAATTATCAGACATCAGCCAGATTTAGTCCTTTTGAAATTTTATATGGATGGAAATGTAATACTCCTATTTCTTGGAGTAATCTTGTGGATAGACTAGTATTAGATCCTGAACTATTAAAGGAAATGGAAGAAATTGCAGGTGCAGGGTAATCTGAAACTGGCACAGGATCGGCAGAAAAGTCAAGCAGACTTAAAAAGAACTCCAAAGGGGTTTCAGGTAGGTGAACATGTGTTCATCAAGGTAAGGCCCAAAAATAGGTCTCTGAGACTGGGAAGTTGTGAAAAATTGGCACCTCGTTACTATGGCCCATTTGAAATTTTGTCTAGAATTGGACAAGTGTCTTATCAATTAGCATTACCACCAAATTTAAGAGTACATAATGTCTTTCACATTTCTATTTTAAAGAAATATGTTCATGATGCTACTGATGTTGTTAACTAGAATGATGTACAGGTGGAACCAAAACGAGATTTTCTGGTGGAACCGGACTGTAGCCTTAGGCGGAGGGAGATCACACTTCGGAACCGCACCATTGGACAGATGAAGGTGCAATGGAAGCACCTTAGTCCAGAGGAGGCCACCTGGGAATTGGAAAGTAAAATACGAGATGCATATCCAATTATGTTCCAGGGGAATTATGAGGATGAAGAATAAATAACATCGAGGACGATGTTATATTCTAAGGGGGTGTGTATGTCACATGCCCCAATTTTGCAAAAATAATATTATCATATTTGATTTTATTTCAAGACAATATGTTAAATTTTATGCTAACTTGTAATTTATGACTCAGCAGAGTCAAAGACGTTGAATGTAATTCTGAATATTTTAATTATAAATAAATAAAAGTGGAGACAACAGCTTGGGAGAGCTGTTAAAAGAGTGTATACTGGTCAAGTTGGTGGAGGAGACTGGGTGGAGAGAAAATAGACAAGTGGAAGCATCCTCAAACACATCCAATGTTGCAGGTGGCAACCTCCCTACATTTGGGGTCCTGATTTCCCCAAGAAAGTGGGATCAGAGTGGGTGGCTCAATTAATGACAACTAACCCAAAATGACCTAGGCAATATTAATAAAAATACCCATTGAAGAGAGCTGAGGCTGCGCATTTTCCAAGAAGAGAATCATTTAGGTGAATGTACTTCGAAGGATTTCATTGGGAAGGGAGTTGGTGGAAGGTGTTTGAGGGGTAAACTGTAGAAAGTGACCTAGTGCATATTTTCAGCTGAAGGATCTTACTACTGAGTACAGAGTGATTACTAAGTCATTGGACTAGTATTTGGTTGCTGCTCCACCAGTTCTCGGCCAAGGAGACGAGGAAGAGGCTCGGGGGTCCTGAGGAGACACTGTTTGAGTGCTCTCCAGGAGTTGGTAGGGAGGAATGGCCTTCCAATGTTGTTGTTGTCCAGCTTAAATAGGTTCTATAGTCTTTTATTTTACTGTGTTTAAAGTTTATATGTGAAACTGAATGATTAATGGATAATTAAATGTTTAGTAGTGAACTGATAGAGATTATAATCCTTAAGTTATTTGAAATGTTGAATCTATAATTGATGAAAAACAATCCTACCTTTGTTTTTCCACATCTAGAATGGACCAAACCGTACTCTAGCACAGGCAGTATATTTTAAAATAGATGAAGGATAAGAAAGAAATCTGAAATGAATAGAGTTATTATGTATTTCAGAGTATTGGAATCATTTATTTTTTTAGATAGTTGTTTTCAGAAAAGAATATTAATCTTCCTTGTCAAGTTTATTGTTTAAACCAGACTGTGTAATAAGAATGCCAGAAAAGAAATAGCCATAATATTTTTACTGATAGCAATGTATTATATTCATGAGTTGTTCAAGTAGATAAGTTATTTCTTTTACTGATATTAATAGCTAACTTAACCTGCAACTATTCAAACCCTAGGTAGGGTTTAGTAACATAACTAAATTCTAAAGACAAATTAATTTAAAGATAAAGAATATCTTAACAAAGAATTATTTATCTCTAACAGCATTTTTTTATATAATCAAAACAACTAAGATACAATAGTAACTTATGTTTAATTAACTAAGTATTTTAACAAATATTTGTCCTTTAAATTTTACAAATAGATTATACATGTAAAGGAGTAATGACAGGGTTGAAACCCTCATTTCATTTCTTAGTAAGCTAACATAAATAATACCACTGAATGAACTAAACTAATACAGACTAGTCACATTTTTTAGTAATAAAGTGTATGTACAAATACAAGCTTAAGTATTTATAGTATATATAGATAATAGTATTAACATAAATAATATCGGTTATAAATTAACAATTCTTTAAACAAAATGAAGGAATCTTTAAAGAAAGAAATAGAGATTATTTCCATAAACCCTAACCTGGAAATCCTTGAGTCACTGAAACAATCTTAAATTCTTTTAATAGTAATAGAAAATAATTAATAACAATAAATAAATTATTATCTTACAAGTTAAATAGGGTAAAAACCCTAGCTCATAATTCTGAGTAGAAATTACCCAATATTTTTTAATATACAAAACCATTACAGTAGTAACCTAGGATAAGCAATAAGCTTATTCTTTTATATAAATATTTAAAGAAAAATTTAATTCATTCACACAAAGATAAAATACAAATACATAAAGGAGAACGAATTTAAGCTTAAGACAGACTGTCTTAAAGATATTTACGTTATATCAACGAGCCCGAAGGCCGAATGTAATTCAAAACATTAACAAAGTAGAAAAACTCAGTTAAGAGTTGAGCACCTATATCTTATTATGGAGTATGAACAAGTATTAACATAGTATTACAAAACTCCAAGTTCTTCACTAATCCGAGAGGAGAGCATTACAAGACATAGCTTAAAGCCGAAGCCACCTTGTGAAAAGAAAGGGTTTAAACCAAAGCAAAAACTATAAAAACGAAGAACAACAACCCCATACTGGGTGCAACACAGTCGAAACTTCTTCCAACTGCAAAAATATGTACAAGTAGGGAGAACCATGTTTGAAACCGGAGCTTACCGTGGACTATTCATGGAGCCATTTGTGCAGCATGAATGTCAACTATGGAGATGAGTAAACCTGCATTGTAAAAAGAATCTGAGTTAATTAAAAATAAAACAACCCTTATCTAGAATGGAACCGTAAATAGTAATAGCTCTTAATTCTTTACTTACCTCAACTCTAAGTGAAAACAATGGAACCTCAGAGGAATAACAACACCACAACCAATGCTAATAAGAGCCAAACCCTCATTCTCACCGAGGATGGAGATGACGGGACTCTGGTGCATTTCACACTAACAGCAAGGGTGTAGGTAAGCATGAGCAATGGCTGCAAAGGAGTCAATAAGCATGGAGTCAGACTGTCACCAACATGCAAGCAAGAAAACTAAACTCCAAAACCCTATGACGAAGGAGCTTCACAATCACACATAATAAGCTCAAGATTTCACCAATGACAGACCATGATAGAAGGGCAGCAAAAGGAGTTAGAGGCAGGCTGTAAATCCATGTGCAAGGAGGGTATTGAACTCTGACCAAAATAAAGAAATCACAGTGGAGGTGAGCAATAGAACCCGGCTCAAGGGAGTAAGACACGACAAACACCAGCGTTGGAGCCTCTGTAACTATTTTCAACTCACTGCTACCATGGGAGCTTGCAGAGCAACCCAAAGGGCCAACACAAATGACGGAACTCGAATAAGCCATGGGTTAGGGTTGACAAATATTTATACAACCAGTGCATGGCCAAGGAATTTCCATGTGGCCGCAAAAATATAATCTTGCAGTGGGTCAATTTTCCATAGTCACCTATGATCAATAATCACCAATTATTCTCCCAAATGATTTCATCAAACAACATATAAACACTATAGTTTGCATGGGTTTCATATCTTATGATAATTGTTTTAACGTTGGTGTATAGCTCATCATTGGCGCGGGTATTCAATGTTTAATAAATTTAACATAGCACATAATATAATCGTATAGCCTTGTAACCCAAAAAGAAACCTTGCATATTATATTGGTAAACAATGATACGAGATTTTGCAAGTAAATCTCGTGAGAATTGTATTTCTCTATTGTAAGTTTCTACCAATAATTAACTTGTGAAGATATTAAAAGATTATATAAACATGTATCATTGGTAATATGCATAATACCTATATAAGTATTAACCCCTTTTTGAAATGGTTACAACCCATCAAGCTTATATAGTAATATCATTCTTGTGTGATGGGTGGTGTAATGACTAAATTGTTACCAATATTAATTTAAGACTAATGTGAAATCCTGGACAAATAAATAGTCTAATTAATGGTGTAAGAATAACTATCTAATAGTTACAGTTTCTCTTACTTGGTGGCATGAAATTTCTACATAAAGTGGATATCTTTGCATAGCATTGTTTTGGGTAGATTCATCAATATTTGGCAAGTGCAACATTATTTAAACCTTATATGTTGATAAACAAATAGTTCATGCACATTTGTAAGTCCTAGAACTAGCAAAGTAAATGTTAGCAAATTGTAAAAATAGCAAAATGAAATGCAAGAGCATTTCCTAGGAACTCTTTTACTCAGTTCAGATTAATGAGATCTTATCTTAGAATTTGGCTGTTTCTCATTACTTGGAAAAATGGTTTTAATTTTTTACGAAAATACTGAGGTTAACATAAGATAAAAAGATTGGCTTGATAAGAAAAACACCAACCTTGGAAGCTGTTCCTAGATAGAACTTAATACAAGAAATGTAATATAGAATTAGTAGAATAGGAATATTAAAATTAAGATTATCAAGCAAATAAAATAAAATGTTCAGAACCAAAGGAAGTGGTACTATCGCTACTTACACTATAGGAAGAAATACAATCAGCTGAACTTGTTTACAATAGCAACTGAAGAAAACAAACTGTTTTACCTTACGGAAGTGGTTTGGATTATAGCAGCTTATCTACTAAGCTTATTAATTTTTGCAAATAGAATTATTGCTGGATGCTTTATGAAATTTAAGACGTTACTCGATCATTCATACCTGTAAACCTGTAAGAACATGTAATCCATCTATGTTAGCGTAAATGCTAAGTAAGCCCCGGGATTCAAAGTCAGATTTCACCTATTGTCATAAATAGAACTAATCAATAAACCGAATGTAGAAATAATGCGCAAGTTAAACTTAATATGGTGTTAATAAGAAAACTGTTGAGTTAACATAATTGAGTTTATGCAAACTAATCTATTAACTATTTCTTTTATTGGTAACCGTTAGCTGTTAGTCAACTGTAGTCTCAGCATTTTATATTATTCAAAATTTTAAATTTTTGTGAAAAGTCGGGGTTTTGAAAGATACCATTCACAAACATCCTACTACTCATGGGATACTGGACAGTATAAACCGATCCTACACCCTCATGTGAGTTATCTATAAATAATGTTTACACATTTTCATTGGGTTAACTTTATTTTCTTATGAGAGCACTAATGTTTATCCTTTCGTGTGCCTAGGATACAAACATGATTTATGGCACATTGGAGGCACCAAGAACTACCCGATGTATTTAGACACTAACAAATAGAATTCAGAAAATAGCATGCTCTCAATTTGTTGCAATGTAATTTTTATGGATTTTTTTATATTAATGCAAATTTAATTACATTAATGTACATTTAATTACATTGGTGGGTCAACTCTTGTAACTCTTGTATTGGAAGGTCAAATCTGCAAAAACCTAGACCATTTGATTATTAGTAGTGTTCCCATATTGTCCTTTCCGATACACACTTGTAGGTTCCAAGGGCATGCAATTATGCTGCTCCATTTGGTTTTTCTCTCTCGGATCGAAAGTCACATAGTATCCCTGAATCACATTTTGAGGTGAATTTAAAATCGACATAAATCGACAACCTGAGGTAAGATCGACAAAACATTAAATTTTTTTGTCTCCTGGCATGCAATTACATCTAGGGGGGCTATTCATCATGTTTTCATGGCCCAATGACTACATTGTGCATTGATTACATAAAATAGGGTTTTGCTCAGTTTCCTTGAATGCAACTCTTGCATTGGTGGGTCAACTTTGCAAAAACCTAGACCGTACGAATATTGGTAGTGTTCCCATATCACTATTTTCCATACACACTTTCAAGATCCAACGACATGCAATTATGCTGCTCCATTTGTTTTTCACTCCCGGACCAAAAGTTACCAAGTGTCCCTAAACCGCATTTTGAGGCAACTTTCAACTCAACATAAATTTGAAATCGAAGCTCGGATTGATGAAATGTCGACTCCATTGGTCTCTTGGAATACCATTACATCTAGGGGTCCCTCTCCATTATTTTTTCATGTCTCGGTGACTACATTGTGCATTAATTTCAAAAAATAAGGTTTTGTTAAGTTTCGTTGAATGTAACTCTTGCATTGGTGGGTCAACTCTGCAAAAAATTTGGACGTGAAACTATTGGTAGTGTTCCCATATCATCATTTCCCATACACACTTGTAGGAGCCAAAAACATGCAATTAAGCTGCTTCATTTGGTTTTCCTCTCCTATACCGAAAGTCACAAAGTGTCCCAAAACCACATTTTGAGGTGACTTTCAACTCGACATAAATCGACAACCGAAGGTCAAATCGATGAACCGTCGACTCTGTTGGTATCCTGGAATGCAATTACATCTAGGGGGGCTCCACCATGTTTGCATGGCCCGGTGACTACATTTTGCATTGATTTCATAAACTAGGGTTTTCCTTAGTTTCCTTGAATGCAACTCTTGCATTGGCGGGTCAACTCTGCAAAAAACTACAACGTGCGACTATAGGTAGTGTTTCCATATCATTCTTTCCTATACACACTTGCAGGAGCCAACTTCATGCAATTATTCTACTTCGTTTGATTTTTTTCTCTTGGACTGAAAGTCACATTGTTCTATTACACTTGACATTGTGTCTATTACACTTTCCCTTCAATAATGGTGAACATGTATTGTTGTTATTATATGTTGATGATATGCCAATTGTAGGATCTATAATAGTTGAAATTAAAAAGCTAAAAAAAATTGGCTATGATCTTTTCAATGAAGTATTTCACTGTTTCAAAGAAAATCCTTAGAATGACAATTATAAAAAATGGGAAGAAAAGAGAATTAAAACCATTACATTAAATATATATTGAGAATATGTTGAATAAGTTTAGCATGAAGGATTCTAAGGAAGTAAGCACACCTTTATCAAATCATTTCAAATTATTTCCCAACTTAATGTTTGCATGATCCTCCTTTTTCAATGTGGCAAGCTTTGTATTACAACGTCGTTGTTGGGTGAACAAATGAATAGTAGTGGATATGGCTATCCCTTGGTCCACTAATTTAAATATGGGAGATTATATTTATATTTATCTTTTTAATATGACTGATTCACAAATAGACTCCTCAAACCAAACATCATGACTAATAGGTACCTTATTTCTCACCCATCACCTCACCACACTATTTATAAGAGAAATGGAATTTATAAAGAAAACAAATCATACAAAATTAATATATTCAACATAAATAAAACATAAGGATATGTCGTGATTAGGTATATAATATCAGAAAGGGATGTTCATTTGCTTTTTATTTGGCTATTTTGTAGTCACTACCTCAAACCTCCTTCACATTGTTTCACAAGTTCAGGGGCTCATGCAGATCATTAATATAATGAAAATAAAAATACAATTTCATGTTTTTTTGTATTGTGTTTAATTCCATTATAGAAAAGAGAGGCTCAAATAGATGGTGGGAGAAAGTGCAAAGGATTTTTTCATTTAAGTGGTCAAGTGCCTTTAATATTATTGTTTCATCATGATCAAGAGAATTCGGATCCCTATGTTTTGATTAAATTAAACGCTAAATAATCATTCCATACCATAAACAAAGTTAACATGTAGTGGGAGTGGAGTGCAATTCACGGAAGACTCAAGTGGAAGTGAAGTGCAATGAAAACACCAAATATCTAAGATAAACCTTGATTTGTAGTAACTTATAATCTCAATTCTTGAATCACAATAATAGAATATCTCATGTTAGAATATCTACAAGAGAACATAGGCCTTCAAGGAGGTATAAATATTTTCTTCAATGCTTATACAATACTTATTACTTTCAAATTGAAGTTCAACCTACTACATTTGAAGAAGCATAGTGGATATAGACAAAATAATTGGATGGAGGCTATGAAAGATGAAATGAAAGCTCTGATGGTGAACCACACATTAAGTATAATTTTAATTAAACACATACTTAATTAAAGACATAGTTAAGCATATCTGGAAGGAATATAATTAATATCATGTTCCCATATCAAGTCAACCATATATATAAATCTGAACCTTGCTTTATAATATATGTACATATAATGTTTTCAAAAATGGAATGCCATGGCCATAATACAAAATAGTGGATCATAGTGTACATATGTGTGTATAAAAACAAAACGGTACATGTATGTATCCCACCTATACATGAATTTTATTTATCCCCGCTTTCACTTCCAATGTCAGTGGCTTTTGAGAGGTCTATTTTTCTTTCTTAGTTTCTCGATAGTGTTCCCCAATGTTGAACAGGAGAATCGAATCTCATTTTCATATACTGCACACAAAACAAAATTTGTAAGTTAGTTTACCAAGCTATAAAAATAAATACAAAGTTCTATGTACATTTGTTCAAATTCCAAGCCAATATAAAATATTTACTTACTATGTGTGTGTAAGTGATGGTAGTCCATGATGTAACTAGATATACTATCTTTGCCTCACTAACATCCTGAAAAAAATAAATGTTACCAAAAATTAAATAGATGTACAACCCTGTATAAGAAGAGCAATTATATAAATATTTGACAATTTATCTACATCCTACATTGACTTTTTCAATGAAAGCGAGACATACATGTACCTGGGGGGGAAGAGGTGGGTCACCAGCGGCCTCGATTGGATGCTCTTCAAGCATCACTCACTCACTATTTAAGGCTGCATAAAATAATATATCTCAATGTTAGAAAATCAATGGGTGCACCAAAAAGATACTTGCATGTACAAAGAAAACTATACTACATGGAGGGACAATGATGTTTTCAAAGAAAGAAAGACATACATGTACCTGGAGGGGGGGAAGAGGTGGGTCACCAGTGGCATTGATTGGGTTCTCTTCAAGAAATACTCACTCACTAGAAGGATTCATAAAATAATATATGTCAATATCATCAAATCAATGGGGTGCACCAAAATATACTTGCATGTACAAAGAAAACTATACTACATGAAGGGACAATGACTTTTTCAAAGAAAGCGAGACATACATGTACCTTGGGGAGGGGAGAGGTGGGTCACCAGTGGCCCCTATTGGATTCTCTACAAGCACAAATCACTCACTATAAATCTGCATAAAATAATATATGTCAATGTCAGCAAATCAATGGGTGCACCGAAAAGCTACTTGCATGTACAAAGAAAACTATACTACATGGAGGGACAATTGGGGGCACAATGATACAAGAAATTTTGTAATAGGGTTCCAAAAAAATAAGAAAGACATACATATATCTGGGGCACATGAATATGTGGATCACCAGTGGGTGAAATAATTGAAAACAACCTAAAAGGATGGGCATATGCATCAAAGAGAAAGGTCGCTCAAGTGGCAAGTATATCATACATATGTTGCTACGTAAAAAAAAAAGATGCAATTAGACAATTTAAAATAATTAAAATAATACATGTTGAATCATGAAAAGAATACTTAAAACCATAATTAAAAGTATACCCTTGATTGTGAATCTTCCTCTACCTATGAAGGACCTGCCTCATATGCAACAAACTCATCATTCGCACCCTGCATAAAATATATGGTATCAATATTAAGATGTATTAAATGTGCCAATCCCTACTATAAATATGTAAATCATGATGATAAATTAAAAATTAATGTTCTTACAAGTAATGGTGAAGCACCAAAATCATATGCAGCATTGACTACTGCATTAATATCATCAACATCAATGATCAGGATATGGGAATCTGGGGTGTCATTGGACACTGGCTATAAATGTGTTCACGTAAATTGTGAGATAATTAAAATAGAAATAATTTATGACACAATTGAAAACTGTGATACAATAAATAATATATTATGTGAAGAATGAGTTTGACTTACATATTGGAGTAACCCATTTCCGTGAAACTATAAAGAAGGCCCATAACATATATTTCCACAAGTTGTGCAAGGATGTGGAATGACGCAACACTCTGAACTCTCTGCATATCCAGTGTGATCTCTAGATCTGCTAGGGTATGGAGACCTAAGTGGATCCTCTGTGTGTGATTGTATAGCCCCAGATGGGCCAGCCTCAGATGTGCCAACCCCTTTTCCTACGTTTCCCTGGACAAAAGTCCCATGTCGAAGCAATGTATCATCCAAATGGGATAATGACTCTTGTGTGTCATCAATCACGTGACCTACAGGAGGATACAATTGAGGGGGGTTTGGTGTGCATGCATGTCGTCGCACATTGTTTGGATCATTCCTCACCCCTTTCCTATCTTGGGGAATCCCATGTCCTACCCCTTTAACTCTAAAATATCAAAGTAGTTTACGTGTTTACCCAAGATAAACTCAACATACAATTTCCTCATGAAATAGAATAGGATGTCTTTACTCCCATGAGGGTCTTCATCAAAGACCATGTACCAGCGATCCATCCAGTTGGCTTTAATATTTGGTTCTACAAACTGGTCGATAGAAATGTGTGGTCGACTGGTGGGAGGAACCAATCTAGTGCTAGGGTCCCGAAATAGTGAAAAATTTTGGTCTTTTGTTATCTTTAATTTCTTTACATCTTTGTAGCTGCTCAGCCTAGTGGAATTGTATTTCCTTTGGGAATGCCTGTAGAATATAATGTTGTACAGTTATTCTTGGGAATTTGAAATTGTATTCATTATGTTATCTAGTGCCTCAACCAATGATCATCTTACGTGGTCCCCCCCCTCTAAAAATTGAACTAATCCATCTCAATGCACCCAAACGAGCAAGAATTTTTGAATTCCTATCGTGTTCCTCCTCCATGTGTTCAATGTTTAGATTTGGGTTTGGCTTATTGGTGGTTTGATTATGGAAATATTCTTCAGGATTAGTGTTATCTGTTAATATAAAAACAATAAATTCCAAAATGAATTAATATTGGATTGTTTGTTTTAATTAGACATTTATTAAATTAACAAACAAAAATGAAATATCAAAGCAATTCAAAACAATACGACGACTTACCTTCCATTGCAATATACCTTGTTAATATCCACCTTCAAAATTCTCCCTCCAAATTGCTTCCAATCCAAAACTCCTTCCCGTTTTATCGCTCCTCCATTCTTCATGGCCTGAAATGTAAAATAAAAAATAAATGCAGTAGGCCTTTGTTTTATTTTTTGTTTAGTTTTCATATTCGCAAGTGCGATATATCGTACTTGTGATTTGTAAATCTTGAAAAACACAAGTGCGATATATCACACTTGCAATTTGTAACTCTTGCAAAACACAAGTGCGATATATCTCACTTGCGATATAGACTAACCAGCCTTAGCTTCGATTTTAGGCTCAGTTTTTATAAACCAAACCAAGATAATGCATGTGTTATATATTTCCTTTTTGAACTTGCATTTTGGATTTTTAGAGTGGCACTAAAAAGTGGAACCATCTTAGTGCACGCGCCCCCATATTTGTTATTAATTCATCATTTCATATTATACTTATTAGAATTGTTGCATGTTATGATCAATATATTATATTACTCTTGGACCATATAGTCATTACTAAAGTAAATCATTTTAGGGTTAGTAATACATCACATAACATTTATGCTTCAACATGCAAATCATTTCACCTTTGTAACTAAAGGCCTACCTCTATGGGTATCCACTCTCTGGATAACCTCATGAGAATAAATGGCTTGATATTAACCACAAGTCTTTAGTCTTGATATTAACCACAAGACTTTACCATTACAACATCGCCACCTCAATAATATGATGATACTTCAGACTTGATATTAATCACAAGCCCGACTTGATATCAACCACAAGTCCATAAAATGACTCCTGATGATATACATTTAACAAAAATAACCCTAGATGACTATTGTGTTATGTTTAATACTGGGTCATTATGAGAAAATGATTTTTTCCTGATGATGTTATTGTATTGTTCCATAACTGAGCAGCAATAAGGGAGTGGATATTAGAGCATAGCAGAGGAAGTAGGACACCATATAGTATTTGTGTAGGACAAAATGTAAGAGGTAAATCCATTGTGAGTACCACTTTATTTGTATTTGCATTGCATTTTGCAGAAGAAAGCAACAAGGCATAGTCCTCACTTCTGGTTGAGAGTTTCCCTAATCCAAGAACCTAGCCTAAGCTAGTTGATGTAGAACCTAAAAACAAAAATGTTTCTAATACATTTTAAATTATGCATTATTTTTAAGGATTATATTACTCAAAGGTGGCGAGAGTGAGACTCAATGAAGTTTAGACTCAACATTGAAAGAAAAGATGATGTAAAATTGTTCAAAAACAAATGCTATTAATAATTTTCTTTTTCTTTTTCTTTTTGAAACAAATGAAACTTTTAAACAACTTTGAAAACACATGACCTTTTATATTTTTCTTTTTTGAAAATAATGGAAAAAAAAAAGAATACAATGAGCCTAAGCTAGGGCTAACCATGCAACTACAACTTCCTTGTTTGTTTTTCTTTTCAAAAAATCAAAACTTTGATTTAACTAATGCAACTAAAGCAAGAAAGACTAACTTGAATATGTATAAATGCAAGATATAATGTTCAGATATTTAAAATGACAAAATTTAACAAGCAATGTAAAGATGACCTAAACCCTACTTGGACTGAACTACTAACTTAGAAAGACAAGTAGATCAAAAAATTGGTAAAAGTGACACAATCAGACCACCGCCAAAGTAATCAGATGCATATAGGTACTAGAGGACTGACATGACCCAACAATTCACATAGACACATGTACTTGAACCAATAAGGCCAAGATGGAAAGACTTAAATAAATTACACACAAAATTCAAACCTAACTCACCCAGAAGGACACTTTTTCGACAAGTGGAAGTGAACTGCATTTAGTGAGAGAACAAGATAAGCCAAGGAAGAAACCGTACAAGTGCAAAAGAAGCCAAAATTCCAAATACAGGGAAAACCCTAGAAAATTGGACTAACTCTACAGGGAACCACGACTATTATTACAACATCCTGTGAATGAACCGTGACTGTATAGATACAAACCCATGATTACAAGCTTCCAATTGCGACTGTATACACAGCAACCCGCGATTGCAACTAATTTTTTTTTTAGAAGAACAAATAATAGCCTAGGGATCCTAAGAACCAAAAAAGGCTAACTAAAAGCAAAGTATAAATAGATCACTTATAGAAACAAAAATAGAGAATATGGACTGGAAATCCTAATGGAACAGACCCACAACAATCTAGAATCCCTAGCAGAGTTGCCTGTTCTATTGTTTATGGATTCTACCTTATCACACAGGGTCAGGGGTCACCAATGTACAAATTATTGACTTGTAGACATACAACATTCATAGAAAAAAATTATGAGAATATAAGGTGGAAAGAACATGTACCTTGTGATCGAAGGTTGGTCCAATCTTTAGTATTTTCTCCAAATTCTCCAGAAGCTTCAAGGTCTTTAACACCTCCAAAACAAATTCATATCTAATCCATAGAGATATTAATTTTTATATAAATAAGAATGAAACATTATAATTCCATATAAATATAAATAGCAATGTATTTCATAGATCATAACAATAAGAATATTAATACACAAAGTGTGGAATAAAATCACTCTTTATTCATAGCTAACAGTGAATGATACAACCTAGTCTGAGACAAGCCTCTTTGGTGACTAGGAACTGAGTTCTCTTGCACCTTTCTCCAATGTATTCCTTGAGCATAACCTTGCTCTTATAACTTTCTCTCCTTATCCTCTACCCCTCCCCTCTATTTATACTTGATGATGAGAAGGATTTACGAGGACTGGGATGGTTAGGGGGGTTTGGGAAGTTTTGATTTCCAACCCAACTCTCCCTAACTAATAATTTTTTTTTGTTGTAATGTAACCATGGGTGCATATATAGGTAGCTCGTGAATGAATTATAACTCCTGTGAAGGAAACCCATGAATACTATATATGATTATCTAATTGTAGGTTGCATATGGAGGTACTTGTGCATGACTTATGACTTGCAATGAGAAGAGTCGTGAATGCAAGAAAAAAGTCCTTCAAAAACATGGGCAAGGATGAAGAAAGTAATGTGCATTTAGGATTCTCTCCATATATATATTTTGGGCCACTTCAATCCATAATGTCCTTTTGTGTACCGACGTGCTTAGTGGCAGTACTCAAATGGAGAAGTGTCATTTCACATTATAACACTACTAAAATGGAATATCATCCATAAATTGGTTGCAGATATGTTTTAATCATGGTAAAAAGATACATGAATATTAATATGAGACCTATGAATTAATAATGAAACTTCTAGAATCAAGTTACAATGAAACTAACCTTTACAACCATGCTTTGATCTCATCAAAGAAAATATCTAGATATCAAAAGATTGGAAACTTTCATCACTAGAAGAGTTGTTCTGAATTGAATTTGTTCCAGGAAAACTCCCTCAAACAAGTAAGTGGGAATGATTTCTATTTTTTTATAATTTCATTCTAATTTTGAACTGGTGAAACATATCAATTTAACATAACACCATGAGGATTATATCCTAGAAGTAGTGACTATCCCAGATAAATAAGATCTGACATACTAAAGGTTCATCTCATGTACAAATGCCAAGTCAAAATAAGGTTTTATTGTGCACCAACTCGCTGAGAATCAGAGATAAACATGGTTTACTATTGCTAGATGATAGGGACAATCCTCAAACCTCCTCAAGAGTGCCCAGAATCATCCCATGTTTGACAATGAGGATTTTTATTTCCTTTTAAATCTAAAATCTTTTGCCAAGAATTTAAGAAATTGTTGTTTTGTTGTTATTATAATTCTTAGAACATGACCAAGTGTTCCCATATTTGAGTATAAAAGTGTGGGCAGGTCTACAACTACATTGACATTCCTAGGACTATTGATTTATTGTTGTTTGGGGACTGAGAAGCACCTAGTATGAATTTTACCAGAATGTGAAACATTGTTCTTTTTCCATTTGAATTAGTGGAACCATTTCTTGCATGTTCTAAGGCATCACATTCATCTAAATTCGACACATTGGAACCCGAACTAGGAAGATATTTCTTAATAATCCTTCTCATTCTAAATACATATAGAGGAGGAAGTTGAGTTATCAAGTGGGTTGTGTCATGAGCTCATGGGTCATGGTGCAAGGATCATCCCCACCCACCTATAGAAAAACAACTAGTACAAATGTGCCACAACTAGCTTCACCTTCTAGACTTGTACAATTATCCACATATAAATGTCATAAAATAAAGAGTGAACTATAATCCCAAGAAAAATAGTAGGTTGAATTCGAATAAACATAGACACATTTATTTTCTTCTAGATAATGAATGACACTTCAATTCCAATAAGTTTCCATGATTCATGAAATTCAATCCTATAATTGAGGTTATTCAATAAGAGGGTTTTTTTCTATGAAATTGATGTAGGGTGGAAATGTTAACAAAATTTGTTGACTTAATTCCATGATAAGACATAAACTATATCAAATGTTTATGGTTATATGCACAACCATAGAATGGGAACTTGGAATGAGGGATCCTAAGGTGGAGAAGGTGATGGTCCATACCAAGCACCCAAGAATAACGGACAAAGAAAAATATATATTCATAGGTTTATAAAGGGTTTCAAGACATTGAATCATCTAAAAATCCAAGCTATCTACTTAGATTTCAATCTCATGTCTTGTTTAATTAAACATCTAACAAATGTTTATGGTGAAACCACATGCAATAATTATTTGATTATACTTATTAAAACATTTTTCCCTTTTCCAATTCCAATTCCAATTCTAATCCTTCTTCCAAGCCACTAGAAATTGTCGGCCTAGTTTCATAATCATTAATAAGATCCTTAATATTTTCACAAACCAACCTATCAAGGTTGGCATGTTTAAATAACGTTGTCATTGTGAGAAATGTTAGATTTTTATCATTTAAGCAATATGATATTAGGATCTTATATGAGAGAATAACATGCACAGCAATAATCAGAAGAGACAAGAGACACAAAGAGTTTTCCTCGGGGAAACCATAAAGGAGAAAACCATGCAACTTCCTTAGAGATAGAATGAGCACCAATTGAAAAATTAAAACCCAAAGACAAAAACATGATCTCTGACAGTTGACAATTACTTACTAGGGACGACCTCACTAGGATATTATAATAACCCTAGTACCCATCAACTATGGGGACTTTTTCCCCAAATTACAAAGGAGGGTTAACCCCTATGACTTTACATGACTTGATTACATGAATGATTCTCCCAATAGGAATATCGGGGTACAAAGAAATATAATATATAAAATCTACAAGTGAATACATTCCGAAGTTGCAAATACATCAACACTCCCTCTTAACTAGGAAGGTATTCTCTTGACACAATTCACCAGCACAAGTCTTCGTCACTGGATCATTCATCAAATATAGATCATCACTGGATCATCATCATCATTGGATTATCATCAAAACTAGATCATCACTAGATCATCATCATCATCATTGCTCCCATTATCTCGAGCAAATGGTGCTATCTCTCAATTCTTCTCATCATAGGAAGTTCTATAGAGCCAACCCTTTTTCATGCTGGTTGTAGGCCTAGCCTCCATGTAGGTCTTCATCAATAGAGCCAATCCTTTTTCATGCTAGATGTATTTCCTTGACTTTGCAAGGAATTCCCCTACAGATCCAACACTTTTTCATGTTGGATGCAGCACCTTGCCTCTGCAAGGATTTCCCCTACAGAGCCAACCCTTTTTCATGCTGGATGTAGCACCTTGCCTCTACAAGGATTTCCCCTACAGATACAACCCTTTTTTTTGTTGGATGTAGCACTTTTCCTTAGTAAGTATTTCCCCTACAGAGCCATCCCTTTTTCATGTTGGATGTACCACCTTACCTCTGCAAGGATTTCCCCTACAGAGCCAACCCTTTTTAGTGCTAGATGCAGCACCTTGCCTCTACAATTATTTCCCCTACAAAGCCATCCCTTTTTCATGATGGATGCAACACCTTGCCTCTGCAAGAATTTCCACTATAGACACAGCCTTTTTTCATGTTGGATGCAGTACTCCACACTTACATCTGACCATGGGAGGAACCAATCCTACCACCATTTTAGAAAGGAACAACACTTATATCTGACCATGGGAGGAACTAATCCCACCACCATGTCAAAAAGGAACAACACTTATATCTGACCATGGGAGGAACCAATCCTACCACCATGTCAGAAGGGCTTAGCACTTATATCTGACCATGGGAGGAACCAATCCTACCACCATGTCAGAAAGGCTCATGAACTCATCACTTCCCCTTGGAAGGAACCTCGATCTTGAGTCCTGAAGTACTCAAACTTCACTCTAGCCTTTTATAGCTTAGAATCACATCAGAGCTTATTACTTCCAAGGATATCCTATGAGCTTCATTAGGACTGATTACATCTAAGGACAACCTACATGACTGCTTACATATAAGAAACCTACGAGCTTCACCAAGATTTTATGCTCAGACAACCTATTTTACCGGCTATGCTAGAAATCCCTCTTTCGAGAGATATCGATTTGGATCCCAAATTGGAGCTTCACTACTCCTCTCTCCCAAGTATCAAAGAAAGTGGAAACATATTTTGCCTCGGCTGTACTTAGTGCCATGCAGGATTGCTTCCTGTTAAACCAAGAGATCACACCTGATCCCATACTGAAGTAGCCCCTCGAAGTTATCTTCTTATCAATGGCACTTCCTACACAATCTGAATCGACATAAACCTCCAGGTTAATCTTCTGTTTCACCTCATACTTGATCCCATAATCAACTGTACCCTTTAGGTACCTCACTACATTCTTTGCAACCATCAGGTCAACATGTCTCAGATCCATCAGGAACTGACTCAATGTGTTCACAACAAAGCAAATATCTGGTCTTGTATTCACCAGTTACATCAATTACCCAATCATTTGACGATACATCATAGCATCAACCGACTCTGATGAAGCATCACTCAATAGCTTTAGGTTTGATTCCATAGGTGTGGTCATGGACTTGCAACCCATCATCTGGAACCTGTTCAGGATCTCTACTGCATACTTCCCTTGTCCTAGGGATATTCCATCTGCAATCTGCCACACGTCCATGCCTAGAAAAGTAGTGCATCATATCCAAGTCCTTCATCTCGAACTTGGCAGCAAGTCTCCTTCTTGCAAATTTAATGAGTTCCTCTTTTCTATCAAGAACGAGTCATATAATGGTAGCATCACTAGTATTCCTCCTTCAACCTTTAAGTAAAGGTTGGAATCCTCTTTACTCTCAGTAAACCCTATAGCCATCAGTAATTTGTCCATCCCTTCATATCATGTCGAACCTCAAGATCTTCTGTAGTCACTCCCTCTGAAGTGGAGCATCATTCTCCCTCTACCTTTCATACTCTATGCATTGAAACATTACGTACTGGAGTGAAAAGTAGCTTCCTCTGCTAATAAAATTCTATGTATCCATATAGGGTCAATGGATATGAAGATCCTTTAGCTTGAGCCTTTTCAAAGATTCTTCTTGCACCCATCTATGAGCTTGTCATCCTCTGTAGGATTTCATTCTCAACCTTGTAGCAAAGGTTAAGATCGTCATCACTCTAGTTGATCTTCAGTATCCTTCTAAGCTCATACAAGGCCTTCTTTAATTTGCATACATGAGTCTTCCTGTCATGTGTCTCAACTCCCAATGGCTGCAAATGTCTCTTCATAGTCTATGCCTTCTGAGAATCTACGTGCTACGAATATTTCCTTGTATCCCATGATGTTACCATCTACTGCATGTTGGATCTTTTAGATCCATATGGAAGACAGTACGGACTTCCCTTTAGGTCTCGATACCACATCCTAGACATCATTCTTCTTGAATTGGTACTCTCCTTTCCTTTATTCTTCACTACTTCTTCATAGCTGGAAGGCTCTGCATCAATGATGTCGCTCAATAGTGTCACATAACTAGAGTGTGTCTAAGGCTCCTTGAAATCTCGTCATACTATTCTTCATTTTGAATTATTTATTGAACTGTCATCACTTGTTGTTCGGAACAAGTATCATCCTTCTTTTCTTGTAGACGATTGTACTCGATCTTTTCTACAAGTCAAATGCATTAGTTGTATGGTTAGAAACATTTCATAAAGCATATTCATAATGGACAATTCTTATGCATAAAGATATAATCATGTAACTATTTTATCCAATACAACATTCATCCATATCTCATGGAATCTTTCTAGATGCCTTCCATCTCTACCATGACATCATTGATATTGTGCACTAATCCAATATGTCAGCAAAGAGGTTTCATTCTAGATAAGTAGAAATGGAGAGTTGTATAGAACCATGGGATACTTACCCATCACATGCATATTAGTAGTATATTTTCATTAATGCAAACATTTTATCATGCATAACACATCAACTAAATATAAACAAATGCATAACCAAACAATATCATGAAATGATAATTGAATACTTATCTTTATTTGTTTCATGGGTAGACTCCTTCTTGAGCCTTCAACTTTATCATCTTCTTCATTCATAACAACATCATTTCTTATCCAAATTCTAAGATGGATAAGATATTCTTCAAGAGTTAAGTCCTTTATATTCCTCATTGCTTGAGGGATCTTCTTTGGATCGTGAGAGCTTGATCTTCAATTCCTCCCATTTTATCTTCTCTTATTATGAGTCGATATTCTTCTTGTGTGTTCTCTTCCTAGAGTCTATTGAGGTAATCACTTCCTTCTGGCACACATTCCTCAAATGAATGAATCCCATGGTCTTGAGAGTCCATTCAAGGTGGTTATAACAATATCTTATTCTTCTTTGATTGCTTCATCATAGTATCAAAAACTTCATTTTGGTGTCTGCAAGGATGACACATGAGGGAGGAGATGATCTTTAATAGAATCTACAATGCTTCTCTTAGCTCTAGCCTTAACCTCATCTCCCTCTGGATCTTAGAACTTTCTTATTGAAATACTGTTCTAAGTCAATTTATTCAAGGATAATGTAGGTCCTATACTTCCATACTCGAAATTTGTCAATTTCACCAAGATTGACATCAAGCTGGTGTGATAGGTCATTTTGAAATGAGAACCTCAAATGTAAATAGCAAAATATTAGATCTTACCGATTTGAGGTGTCCGTCCTAGTTTTGGATCTGGTTAATCTAGGGTTTGTAAGAGGAACCCTAATTTTCAAAAATTGGAATATTTCAGATCTGATTGGATATAAATATGCTCCTCCTCAAGGAAATCTAAGCAACATCCTCATTTTCCCAAAACTGTGATTAGAACTACAAAATATATGATGCCCTAGTTTTCTTCAATTTCTTCTACAGAATGGCCTGATATTGTTTCTACAATAATTACAAACATACTAATCCTATGTGAATGAAACTTATCCTCGGGATAGACTCGTCTTTTCTCTTTCCAACACTGTAGGTTTGAGCAGAATTGGTTTCACCAATTGTGACTTATGAGAGTTTTCCCAAGGTGACGTATTTCAGGACTGTTCAGCATAGCGAACTTGTGCATACTACCATGTGTCACTGTATCACCTTTTGGATCTGAAACTCTTACCATATAAATTACCCTCTGTGCCCTATATACAACAAATTGCAAACTTTAATTTGGACCTCCGTATCCCGATATATAGCAATTCTCCCAAGGTGTCCTATTTAGGGATGAATCCTGGGATAGGATGGAACATTGATTTGGAGGAATCATATCTCCCAGAATATAGTGAATCTGAGGCTGAAAAATTTACACGGGGTACATAAATAATTTATATTTGGCTTGTAAATTTTTTGTCTCCTGGTCCTTCTCCAATCTCAATATATAGCGAATGTACCAAAACTACTAGTTTTAGTATTTTAGGGTTTTTAGGTCCAGGATCAAATTAGGGTTTGACTTTCCTGGAGTTTTACCCAACCAAAAATTTTGATCTTGGTCTCTAAATTTCAATTTTGAGTAGGAGAGCAATCCTATGTTTGGATCACTCAAAAATTACACTTTTGTGAAAATCCCTAATTTCCCACTGTAGTGATAGGTCAAAAACTGAAAATTCTTAGATTCATATTCTACTTTGACAGAAAGATGCGCCCTTCAATGGAGAGTCAACCTATCCTCCCTTTTCTGATGATATATGGAGAGAGAGTCCCAAAAAGTAAGAATCCGTAGCTTTTTCAGCTACATAGTGTCTTCTTCTGAGGGTAGCTCTGATACCATGTTAGATTTTTATCATTTAAGCAATATGATCTTAGGATCTTATATGAGAGAATAACATGCACATCAATAATCACAAGAGAGAAGAGACAATAGACATAAAGAGTTTTCCTCAGGGAAACCATAAAGGATAAAACCCCTCAACTTCCTCAGAGATAGAATGAGCACTAATGACAAAAGTAAAACCCAAAGACAAAAATATTATCTCTGGTAGTTGTTCTCTCTCTCACTTGTATGAGATCCTCTTCTCTCACTCATGTGCTACATTTGAGTGAGTGTGTGTTTCAAATAGAGAGGCTCACTCTCTATTTATACTAGTTTTCCACTTGACAATTACTTACCAAGGTCAACCTCACTAGGAAAGTCTAATAAACCTAGTACCCCTCAATTGTGGTGACTTTTTCCCCAAATTAAAAAGGAGGGTGAACCTATATGACTTTACATGACTTGATTACAATAATGATTCTCCCAATAGGAACATCAGGGTACAAAGAAATACATTATATAAAATATACAAGTGAATACATTCCGAAGTTACAAATACATCAACAAGAAAGTGTCCCAACCTCGATTCTGAGTGTCAAACATGTATCTTATCGTGTTGATACCTCTTTTGAAACATTTAAAGGCCAAAAACCATGTCTTCCCATCCAATGTTCTACATTAATGCAAGTGGACGAGGGACAATCATAAGGAATATTTTTTGAAAGAGAATTAAGATTTGAATCATTGGCCTATCTAATTCAAGAAGGGGTTGATATCCTTTGAATTAGTTTAGATGCTTGATAAGTAAAGTCACCTTTCATTTTAACCATGGTGGTTGTGACAATAAGATTTGATACTATTAGTCTTCACCATGAATCATTGAAAAAAATCATTAACAAATCAATTTGAAAGAGTAGTGTCTAGGGTTCCTCACATGATTTGATAATCTAGTTTGACACAACAAAGTATTAAGACTGCATATGTGTTTTGATGAATCACATGCCACCTATTACCTTTTAGATATATACTTTCAAAACATTTAAGTCGAATATAAATATGAAAACCTATGTAATCTTAGAAGTTCCACCCTCTATCACCTTGGTGGGAACTTCTCTCACTTTAGGCCAACTCTTATTTGACACAAAGGGTATTCCATTATGAGATTGATAAGTCTATCCTTAAATCCATTAAAACAAATTCAAGCAACAATACAAGATTTTAAGATATACAATAAATATATAGTGGTGAATTCAAATAGATCAGTTCATAATCCTAGGGAAATGGAATCAAAACACTTAACTGACTTGGACAACTTGCTTCTAGAATGTATTCAACTAACAAACCACTTAAAATAATATTATTTTTTAGTTATAACAGGTCTGCAAATTAATTTTTGGCCAACATATTGAGTTCAATATGATATTATAGCATTCTTGCTATATATTTGTCTCGTTAGAAAACATCAAATTTTGGATAATGAATTTAAAGACAACTTTCTAATAAAATAATATTTCATGCACTTTACATAGTCCCAAGTTAAAAATTAAGAAACCTTCAGAGGAAAATAGGTGCACACCTTAGGTTTCTTATGCAAGTAAGCAAACCCTAAAACAACAGAAGTATTTTCCAACAAAGAAGAGAGGAAACAAAGGTATAAAAATATCCATACAAATGAGCTTGTAGCTTTGAATGTAGCTTTGAATATTTCCTTAATGAAGCTCCAAAACTACATAAGATATATTTGATTTTCAATATAATGGTCTAGGGATTTGTCCACAATGAAAAAATCACTTGTAAATGAGGAGAATCTTTCCTTTATAGGCTTCTTTCATAACCACCCTAGGACTAAAATAATAATAGAATACTCTATAAACCTTAAGACACCCTTATCTTAAGGGATTTCGACCATGTTAGTATGCCACTTGTCCTGTCTAGCATGAAGTTCTATACGATTAATCTATAGTCATAAATGTGATTTCAATATATGTTAAAATTAATATGCCATTGATATTCAAGAAATGAGTGCTATTAGATTCCTAATTATTTGCAGTGAAAAGGAATTAATAATACCCATTGAATAAAAAAATCTCACAGGAAACAAACAATAATTTCTTAGTATAATTACAGTATAAAATCCTTTAATCCCAGCAGTATACAACGGTCTTACATAAAGGAGAATTCGAATCATGAGAGATGAATTCGAATCTACCAACTCAAGATTGATTGCATGGCTAACTAGAAGTGTCTACATCACTATTGGAGTTCAACAGGATAACTCCAGATGTCTAATCCACTCTCTCAATCAGTTATAGTCAATAAAACCATTCTAATTGTAGTGGTAGGTGAGAAGTAAGTGATCACTAGCACCTTCCCACATGCATCCATGAATATCTGGTGCTAACTGAACTGGAGGATATCTAACTGAATGTAATTGAATCATAACTAAGCTTGACTAGTCACCAAATCCTAACAACTGAAGGAGTTTGGTGTCAACACTGTTAGTGGCTCCTAAATTGTAGGGATTAGTCTAGGAGGCACCTAAACTAATGCATGAAGGTGTAGTCAGTTCCAGTTAGCCTCTATCGGTGTTACCCACACTCTAGTGATTGGTATATGTGGCCCCATTAGACCAAGTGGATCCAATGGTACTAGTGGACCCAATAATAACTAAATGACTCCTAAGTTAGGAAAATATAATCTAATAGACAATTTTGACAAGGGAGGATTATAAATCCTAACACCCCCCTTGAATCCTAACTTGGACAATTGTGGGCCCTGGAAAGAAGGCAAAAAGTCACCTATATAAAACCTAAAAGATAAAAAAATGTTGCTTAATAAATCAAGGAAATATGGGAAAACCTCATAGGAACCCCCCCCCCCTCAAAATAAGCAAGAATCAGAAAAAACAAGTTAAAAACTTGCAAAATATTTTGTTGCAATTTGCAGCAGTATGCAGTAACAAAGCAATATTCTAGTTCTTTTATGCAGTAGCATCTTGAATCTGTGCATGTGAACCTCTAAACCCAAACTAAATGATTGTGTATGTATAAATATTCCTCTTTGGAAGAAGAACAATATTCTCAACTGAATCAGAAATATAGACAACTGCTAGATGAAAACTGGACCCATGTAGAGAAACTGAAATCAATTGATGAGAGAGAAAAAGTGCTTGAGAATTTGAACCATGTGAGGAAATCCAAAGAAACTGATATATTGCAGCCTTGAGCATCAAACAATGTGATTTAAAATCAGTCCCAAGTGTTAGGAGCATGTGTCCGGGTGAATGCAAAATGTCTCCATCTTTACTAGTTCTGTGAGGAGATGAGCATGTAATCAAATAGATAGGTAGAGAATCCCTGGGACTGTGGAGAGAGAATGACCGAGCTCCATAATATTATATAGTTTCATAAATAACCAATGATTCACAAAATATAATATCAGAAAACTCATAAGAGGAAACTAACATCAAATCCCCAACATCAAGTTTGAAGGAGACATGCGGTACTTGATTTGTCACACCAAAATTGATGAGACCGGCGACAAGCATGACTGAAGGCTCTTGGAACTTAAAACTTGAACCAAATAATATTAGATCAGATCCAAATAAGATCATATCATATTGAAATAATTTAATATCAGATCCAAGAGTGTGGAATAATGGTTCCAATTGCCCCACTGAAATGGTAGATGCTTAGTTTTCTCCTTTCTCAACAAAATTCTAAATACTGGTGCATGCAATCATGTAGGAATTTGCTGGAAGGTCAAGATAAAAGAGAGTGAATTAGGAATTTTTTGGAAGCTTGAGATAAAGGAAAGTGAATGTATCACTAGTAATAAATGATATTTCTTCCAAAATATCCAAATATTCACCAAATATAATATCAGCAAACTCATGTGATAAAACGGAACTTAAATCACGAGCAGTAATTTTGAAAGAGACTTTTGGTACTTGAGTCTTCACGCCAAAATTGATGAGAGAAACTACAATCATTACTGAAATCTCTTGAAACTTAAAACTTGAACCAAATAATATCATATCATATCCAAATAACATAATATCAGATCCAAATAAGTTCATATCAGATCCAAGAGTGTGCTCCACCGAAATGAGAGAAGCACAATTTTCTCCTTCAAAATTCTGAGTATTGGTCCATGCAATCATGTAGGAATTTGTTGGAAGCTCTATATCAATGAGAGTGAATGGATCACTC
The DNA here is from genome assembly GCA_001517045.1 of Pseudotsuga menziesii. Taxonomy (NCBI): domain Eukaryota; kingdom Viridiplantae; phylum Streptophyta; class Pinopsida; order Pinales; family Pinaceae; genus Pseudotsuga; species Pseudotsuga menziesii. Next base: position 300,863 of record LPNX010223256.1, on the reverse strand, counting down.
CTATAATCTGATATTATCTCCAAAATATTGAAAGTATTACTTATATGCACACCAACAACATCATTAGAGATAGAGAAGTCAAATTCCTCTTCATTTTCTAAAATAATCATCACTAAACTATGCACAGAATTTAAAATAGTCTAAGAATCATGGGAGAATTTTTGCATAGAATGGAAAGAGATTTTTTCTTCAATAATGGATATTTGAATGTATTCTTGTGGATCACCCTTATTATAATATCAGATATCATATATCTCATAAACTTCTAGAGCACTAGGAGAAGGACTCACTCCAAGGAGACTTTCTTCAATTCGAATTGACTATGTGGAAGATTCTTCTTATTCATCTTCAACAATTTTCTTTGTTGTAGGAGAGGTAACATAGATTCCATCCCTGAAATATGCATCCTTGATTTTATCTGAACCTTTCTCAAAATATGTGGTCTTAGATTCATCTCCCATATGACTACTAGGTCCTCCTGATAGAGTGAAAGTGATGAAGGATTCCATGGAGGAAACCATGTGGTTGGATTCTCTGGAAGAATATATAGTGTAAGAATTTGATGGAGTGAATCTACCTTCAAGGCATGGCATCTCTCATGTTATTCAGTCTTCTCTTCATCATCATACATATCAGCACCTTGTGGAAGGGAAATATTGTTCTGTACAAGGAGAGTTTTCAACTGGTCGAGGGTCTTCTTCATGCACTAGATTTCTGGATCAAAGACTCTCATACAGTATGAACATCTAGTATTTTTTTTCTTCTAGAAATCGAGGCTCTAGCAGACTAATTATGATTCTCTCTTGGATTCGAATCAAAACCTTTAGGATCCTTCCCCTTGTGCCTCCCTTTATCTTGCGCATTAGTAGAGTCTGTCACAAAAAGAGCTTGGTTTTTGGAAGTCTGGCAGACTCCCATCTATACCAAATTTTCTTGCTCCTGTATTAAGGGCTCAACAAAGCTATCAAGTGAGGGAATATTCCAATTGGGAATGGAAGCTCTTCCAGAATGGAAGGTAGAGACAAATATAGAATAATCATAACCTAGTTTGTTGAGTATGGAGAGCACGTGGTTCTCATCCTTTCTCTCTATTCCGCACAATCATCATTGAAGTGCAAGAGACTTGAATCTTGTAAATAATTGTTGTATGGTATCAAAAATGTTGGGATGTAAGGCTATCAACTCATTCTCCAAAATGTGTCCCCGGATCTCATCTTTATTTCCAAAGAAGACTTCAATATTCTCCCAAGATTCATTGCGAGTATTCAAACCTTCAAGGTGGAAGAGGAGGTCTCTGAAGATGTGAGTACATAAAAATAAAAAAGATTCATTTAAGCAGTTCAATTTTTTTTTTTTTAATTTGGATGATGGGGTTCAACCCCCCTTTCCATTTTCATTCTAAGAAAGCCCTTGTTATGCAAGGAAACCTGCATATCTTCCCTCCAATCAACATAGTTGAAGGGTGTTAGGATCCAGGGTGTGGAAGGTTGAGAATCGAGCAATTCTCCTTCTAATCAGATAATATCTTCAATCAATATACGTAGCACCTGTAGAAATTCATTGCAAAAACAAAACCAAATCGTACTATGTGATATCAATCCTTCCATCTTGACATGTACATTTTTCAGGGTCTGTTACGCTAGCACCACCACTCTGAATGAATTCAAAGGAAGCAAGGAACTCTTTGTGGTACTTCTGGGGAAACCTAGTTGGTTCTAGTGTACAATGGAGAGTAGATAGACTTGAATCTTTCCTAAGGAGGCTCTGATACGATGTTAGAATTAATATTCCATTTATCTTTAAGAAATGGGTTTTATTATATTATTAATTATTTGCATTGAAAATAAATGAATAATACCCACTAAAAGAAACAAATCTCACAGGAAACAGACAAGAATTGCTCAGTATGATTACAGTATAAAATCCATTAGTCCCAGTAGTATACAACAGTGTTACATAAAGGATAATTCGAATAATGAGAGACGAATTCAAATCTACCAAATCAATACTGACTACATGGCTAACTATAAGTGTCTAAATCACTATCAGAGTTCAAAAGGCTAACTCCAGATGTCTAATCCATTCTCTCAATCAGTTGCAATCAATCAAACCAGTCTAACTGCAGTGGTAGGTGAGAAGTAGGTGAGAACTAGCGCCTTCCCACATGCAACCATGTATAACTAGATTTAACTAAACTAGAGGATATCTAACTGAATGTAACTGAAGAATAACTAATCTTGGCTAGTCGCCAACTGCTAACAACTGAAGGAGGTTGGTGTCGACACTCCCAGTGGATCCTAAATTGTAGGGATTGGTCTAGGAGGAGCCTAAATGGATTCATGAAGGTGCAGTCAGTTATAGTTAGCCTTTATCAGTGTTCCCCACACTCTAGTGACTAGAATATGTGGCCCCATTAGACCAAGTGGACCCAATGGTACTAGTGGACCCAATAATAACTAAATGACTCCTAAGCTAGGAAAATAGAATCTAATAGATAGTTTATACAAGGTAGGATTATAAATCCTAAAAATATTCTTGATTTGAACCCATTTCCAACACATTAATGGTTCAATTCTAAATCATAATAGAAATCTGTCCAACACATCTAGGGATTTCTATCACTTGTATTGATCTCGATTTAGCTAAGGATTTTCCTTAGCAAAATCCTAGTGGGAAGGCTGACTTGTTACTTGTTTATTCTTCTTTTACTAGTTGTAAAGAGGCCCGACTTAATTTTATATATTATTTCTTGCTCTTCACAATCCTTAACGTTTAACAACAATAATACTTTGATCTTGCATGATATGCTTCAAGGTTGTCTCAAGGTATTCAAGGCTCCAATGTTTCATGGATTCTGTTGACATGTTTTTTAAACATTATGACTTTTCTTCATGCTTAAAAAATGCTACTCTTCAATCAAGACAAAGTGTTATGATACTTACCTCAATATTAAGCAAAATCCAACACTCCTCAAAATATTTCTTCAAGGTTGGCTCAATGGCTTGTTCAAAGTAAGACATCATGATACGTGCTCTTCAAAGGATAAACCGCAATGCTCTTAATAAGCTATGCTAGGTTTCTTAATGTCCATGGATTGTCTTCAAATATGATCATGCTCTCTAATTATGACCCCATTTGACATTAATGACAGCTTCGTTTCAACATAAATATCACCACAAAAATGGTCCAAAATGTAGAACGTGTATCTTGCACTTTTCTGTACATGCATATATGAGAGAAGGTATTGTCTTATCTGTCAAATCATATAGCTTTTTTTTGCATGTATATCTGAGAGAAAGGTCCTACGTCAACTTTCAAATCATATATCATTTCTTTGAACACGTTGAGATAATAAAGATAACAAACAAAACCTAGGGAACTTGTTGACCATAAATGTGCTGCTAAAATTTAAGAAAATATACCGAACATATTTTAAAATCATGTTTGCAGTTCTCACATATCTGCATTTCAACAATTTCCAATGTAATGACAACTCAAGTAATCTGAATGGTACTATACAGGATGAAAATTCAAACAATTGGATTAACATTCTATAGGATGAAAATTATAAATGTCAAGTTCTAGACTCTACACAATTCCACGCACAAATATGTACCACTTGGAGTCAATTGGTTAGAGTGCTTAATATTTAATTATTTGGGAGGTATTATTTGTGTAGATTTGGCATTGAAAAGAAAGAGGTCAAAGACAATATCTTGAAACCCATGGAATGGCATATCAGGTTTATGTTACTTGAACATCAATTTGTTATTCAAAAAAACAAATTATGTTATAAAAAAAACAATAAAATGACTTCTAGAGAAGCATATGGTCTTCTCAGTAATACATTGTTTTCAGTTGCCAAATTTCCACCGTGCTATAGTAGCATTACTAAATTTTTTAACTTTGAAGAGATGTTGTCTGGAATTGCTAAAACACAAGTTTGTCTATCAACTCAAGAAGCTCAAAAGTTGATGCTAGCTGGCTCTTTGCACTATATAAGGATATATAGTGTTTGGTGCAAGATAATTTACGATATGAAGTTGCAACTTCGATGCAAATGACACAAAAATCCTCCCAAGGGTTAGTGTTGGACCTGATGTCATGACTCAAAACTTATCCTAATCTAATTACTATAGCCATACAATTTTCCAACTTAAAAATTGTCAAAAATGCTCGTTACAAACTAGTGGGAGGAAACCATTTTGAATAAATGTTGTGCCATTTATTCGAGAAGGACATGTGATGCTTTCAATAAATGTAGAATAGTTCACAGGACCACTAAACTAGTAATATACAGAATGTAAGCTTGATTTATCTTATTTTTCATCAATGTGTTAACATATTGGGTTCTAGAACTTGAATTTCTACATAGAAGTTTGTATAATTTCAATTTTAACATCATTCAGTTTGGTTACTGTGTTAAACTAGTGGGAGGAAACCATCTTGATCAGATTTTCTACCATTTCTCAAACAAATCCATAGGTTCACCCTTCCTTCCATACAAAACACGGTTTACATTCACACAATAATGTATGACAAGGAAAGCAAAATATGCATATAATAATAAATTCACATGAATGACTAGCAAAATCAAGTGAGATAACCCTGTGTCACCAATCACCAAAAGAAAATGAAGGTTGTGATCCAAGTCCTCTTCCCCAAATCAATCGTATCCTGTAAGCAATATTCACCATGAAATATACCAAGTTGTATAATAATGAATGACTAATGTGAAGGTACAAATAATAAAACTATAAATTTCAAGCGTTCACAAATGAAATTACAATGGTAGAGAAAAAAACATTTTTTTATAATATTCAATCTAGATCCAAAATTCATTTTATAATAGTCGAGACATCTCACTTAAATAAGAGAAGAGTGGTGTCTACNGGGGGGGGGGGGGGGGGGGGGGGGGGGGGGGGGGGAATCACCTCATATTCCCAATATAAGATATAAATTGACATTATATGATAATACATTGAAAGGGGTCCCTTAGGGGCCATAACATAGCCACCTAGGGACATAATACATCACTTTTACATGGTACAAGGTACAAATGATGATAAACCATGATAATTAACCTTTTACCAAGGTGTAAACATACAATATGATCCATGTAGCCATAAATAATCAATATAGGTGACCAAAAAAACATAAGCACTTTAACCCTAACACTTCAAGTCTCCTTTGTTTTTCCACTCACAAACCCCAGAATATTTCCTCCTTACATAAGTAAAATTACAAAGACTCAAGATGAGCTCATCTTTAAGATAAAAATGATTTAATAAGCAACCAAAAAATGACCAAAATTCACATATAAATTACCAAAACGAGGTTTTGGTAGCTAATTTTCAGTCTCTTATCACAGAAAAAAAAATGTGGTCATATTTGGTCATTAATTTGGTCATGTTTTTTGTCATTAATTTGGTTGTATATGATCATTAATTGTCACAATTAATTACGAAATATATGAGCAAATTAATGACCACAAGACAAGCTATAAATGACCAAACTCAATATGATCACATTTTTGTTTGCATGATAAGAGACTAGAAATTAGGTAGTAGTGATTTCCAAATCAAAAGTGGTCATTTATATGCGACTTTTTGTTATTTTTTCACTTACCTCTCATTTTGTACTAGTGGTTGCTTGTTTTGTTTTACTTCTTTGAAATTCTTATTTATCCCACAACCCTCTAGTAAGTGCTCTTTACCAGAGGCGTGTATGAAAACTATCCAATTTGGTAAAGAAAAATGTTCCCTTTAATTCATTTAATAATTTACCAATGATAGGAATATGACACTTATATTTAATGGTCATGTTATTAATCTATCTCTATTCTTAACGCATTTCCATGAACCTTCTTTTTTTTTGACCCATCATTACTAGTGCATAGAAAGAACATTTGTTGGGTTGAATGATTCTTGCATCTTACATTTCTTGAACCATATTTTAAATTTCATTATTTTGCGCATATGGGTACCTATAGGGTTTGATGTTAGGATGTAGAATTCTTTGTTGCAAGTGAATAGAATCTTCATGATCTCTAGTAGGTGGTATACCTTTAACCATTTCTCCAAATACACTGGCATGATTGCCAATAACCTATTGGATATCCATTGTAATAGAGGGCATAAATTCTTGAACATTTAGCAAGAACAATTTTGCAATTACTCTATGGTGTCCATTTTAGCAATTTTGTCGCGGCTATAAGAGCTTATCACTTTATAGTATTTCCCAGTAATGCATCTGAGTTCATTTTCCTTCCCTTTTGAAGAGAATGTCATGAGTAGTTCCTAAAAATTAAGAACCACTATTCCTAATGATTGTATCCATTGGACCCCTTATACAACTCAACACCACCCATTTGGATTGTAATAATTGGATTATCTAATAAATACTCCCCCAGAGTAAGATTAATATGACGGAAATTCCCTAAGAAATTTATGGTACTTCCATTTTCAATCATTACTTGAAGTTTTGGTGTTGGATATACAAAGCAATTGAGAAGTTTGGATAATTTTCAATTAACAAAGTTATGGGTGCTACCTAAATCATTTAACACAGTTACCTTTATATTTTTTTTATATATCCATCTATCCTATACACACACACACACACACACACACACACACACATAGAGAGAGAGAGAGAGAGATTACAAAGCTATTGATAATATTACAAATAAGGTCTTAGCCAACCAATAAAGACAATACTAATATAACAATAGAAATGTAATGTCATAATGTATATGGCTTAAAATCCAGTGGCGTATTGATGTAGGTGTGTCACTTGAAATTATGTTCTACTAGATTGTAGAAGTATAGTTTAGTATAGGTTAGTTGAGTTTGTCTAGAATATGAATTAATTCCTAAATAATAGTGCTAAGTATGAATGTAATAATGGTAGCTATTCCAGGTATGATCTCAAATATGTGAGAGTTTGATTAGTGTTTGAGTTTAAGTCTATTGATAATTGATAATTTAAGATAGAAAGATCCTATTTTATGGATCTAATAAGTTTGAATAGTTTTAATAACTATGATGGTTATAATCGAACTATGGAAAAAGTAGCATTCATACTCTATGGTCTTCATGACATCATTCATTTTCTTTTATTCCAGATGATCATTTCTTTTCATGTTGTGGAAATATTTTCTGTGTATATCCTATATGGAAAATGTGAGACTCATTGTGTAATAATACTTCTTGCATATGATAACTTGATCTCTGTGTGAGTCTTGCTGGAAAATCAAATTAACTGGGTTGTGATATTGATCAACTAGCCTTTGGAAATTTTGTAACCTCATTGTTTACCAACTATGACCGATAAGTAGTCCACAAAAGTATTAAAGGGGTGTACAAGTGCAAAGACTGCATGAATCTAGAATCATACCTTGTGATTTGTTTATGAATCTCTATGTACCAGCAGCTGGTTAAACATTGACTATCGATTTTTACGCAGTGGTCGAGATATACATCTTGAAAGTGTTGATATCGATTAAGGGATCAATTTCATCATTTGGGCTTGAGTCGATTTGGCTCAATCTACCAAAAAGAAATTAAGTCTCCAAATCATTTCCACAACCAAGTCAAGAAGGAAAGAACCCACTACCAGACTTATTCTACACCATTGGATTGAATAACGAGTGGCCACAGTTTGAATCCAAACAAAGAGACGACAAGACAAATTAACTGTACACCATCAAATCAACAAGAAATGGTCTCGATTTGTTATGGAAAAGAAAAGGTATTTTTGATATTCAAATTAATTTACACCATAGATTAGAAACTAATCAATGGTGGTTGAGTTGTTTGTTTTGAATTGAATTCAATAACCCAGGTGATGCAACTTTTTTATTCAAAACAATTTAAAAAATATTTTGTATCCACAAAAAAACAAATATTGTGATTTGTAACCTTTAATAGCTTGGGAATTCCACCAACAATATTGTGGATCAAACTTTATCAACTTGTGGTATCAACGTATATTCAATTTGTTGAATTAAAAATTGTTTGAGTATATAGTTGTCATTGATGTCAAAGGTGTTCACGAATGACAAAGGAATAACTAGTGGATATGATGACAGGACAAACTCAGTGAAAGACTAAGGTAGTGATGGCTTGGCATGGCATAGTTGAGGATGTGGCATGACACATATGATGGCATGGAATATGATGGTATACTAATGATGATGTCATAAAAGTTCATTTATAACAAATGAAATGGATGAGATGAACATGGATGATAAGACAACATGAATGACTGATCTGAAGACTTCCAAAATAGTGTCGAGGGTATGATGTAAAAAATGGATAATGAAACAAAGAACAAAGGTCGAGTGCAAGTACAGATGAAGTATGAATGAAAAATATGGTTAGACAAATGAAGAGTGAAACTACAAAAGAGTGAAATGAATGGAAGACAGAGTGTATGTAAACAATCGAATAATAGAGAAAATATATTTGCGAGAGTTTTTATAAATTCCGTATTGTTAGAATTTTATCATTAAGCTAGAAATACATTAGGATCTTTAACTGAGAGAATAACAAGCACAACAATCAAACACAAGAGACAATGAACAAAGTGTTTATCCTCAGGGAAACCATAAATTGTGAAAACCCCGCAACTTCCTCAGAGATAGAATCAACACCAAAAGTAGAACCCAAAACAGTAAGTGATCTCCCAACAGCAGTAACCTTTTTTCTATATAGCCCCAGTGTCTTCTCCTTCCTCAACTATCTGTTACACTTGAGTGTGTATGAGATGTGTAATAAATAGAGAGGCCAGCTCTCTATTTATACTAATTCTCAACTTGACTAAACCCTACTAGGGCCGACCTCACTAGGAGAGTCTAATAACCCTAGTGTTCCAAAACTATAGGGACTTTAACCCTTAACCAATAGCATGGTTACCCACAATGACTTGACATGACTTGTTTACATTATATATCTTCCCGATAGAAACATCGGGGCATGACATGACTCAAGTACATCCCGGAATAAACATCGGGTTACAATATATAAGAAATACAAGTGAAATACAATCTAAAGTTACATATACATCAACACTCCCTCTTAACTAGGAAGGTATTCTTTCGACACAATTTTCAGCACAAGTCTTCTTGTCTGTATCTTCTGGATCATCATCGATTCCTTGTCATATTCAAGTCATCTTCATCATTGGATCTGGATCATCATTCGATATGGATCATCACTAGACATCATCACTGGATCTGGATCATTACTCAATCTGGATCATCACTGGACATCATCACTGGATCTGGATCATCACTGTAGGATCATCATCACTGGATCTGGATCATCATCACTAGATCCGGATCATCATCACTCGATATAGATCATCATCACTTGATCTAGATCATCACTGGGTCATCATCATGGGTGTTATCTCTTGATTCTTCTCGTCATAGGAATCTCTACAGAGCCAGCCCCTTTTCATGCTGGATGTACATCTACAGAGCTAGTCCTTTTTCATACTAGATGTATCATCTACACAGAGCCGGTCCTTTTTCATACTGGATGAGTCTTCACAGAGCTAGTCCTTTTTCATACTAGATGTGGCAGCTACACAGAGCCAGTCCTTTTTCATACTGGATGAGTCTTCATAGATCTAGTCCTTTTTCATACTAGATGTGGTAGCTACACATAGCTAGTCCTTTTTCATACTAGATGTGTCTTCACAGAGCTAGTCCTTTTTCATACTAGATGTGGTAGCTACACAGAGCTAGTCCTTTTTCATACTAGATGTGTCTTCACAGAGCCATTCCTTTTTCATACTAGATGTGGAAGCTACACAGAGCTAGTCCTTTTTCATACTAGATGTGTCTTCATAGAGCCAGTCCTTTTTCATACTGGATGTGTCAGCTACACAGAGCTAGTCCTTTTTCATACTAGATGTGTCTTCACAGAGCTAATCCTTTTTCATACTGGATGTGGAAGCTACACAGAGCTAGTCCTTTTTCATACTAGACGTGTCTTCATAGAGCCAGTCCTTTTTCATACTGGATGTAGCAGCTACACAGAGCTAGTCCTTTTTCATACTAGATGTGTCTTCACAGAGCCAGCCCTTTTTCATGTTGGATGTGGCATCCAGATACATCTGACAATGGAAGGAACCAATCCTCTCACCATGTCATAGCTATTACATCTGACCATGGAAGGAACCAATCCTCTCACCATGTTGGAATGGCACAACACTTACATCTGACCATGGAAGGAACCAATCCTCTCACCATGTCAGAAATGCATAGCACAAACACATCACTTCCTCTTGGGAGGAGTCTCAATCTGGAGAACACCAAGCTTCTCCTTGAAGTACTCAAACTTCACCCTAGGAAATGGCTTCATCAACACATCAGCTATCTGTTTGTCCGTCGTAACATACTAGAGCTTCACTGCTCCTCTCTACACTATATCCATAATATAGTGATACTTGATCTTGATATGCTTCGACTTGTCATGGAATATTGGATTCTTTGACAACTTTAAACAACTCTAGTTGTCACAGTATATACAAGTAGCATCTAACTGGATATCAAATAAATTAGACAGTAGCTTCCTCAGCCATACTTCCTCACAACTAGCTGAATAGGCTGCGACATATTCTTCTTCATTTGTACTTAGTGCCACACATGATTGCTTCCTGCTAAACCAAGAGATCACACCTGATCCCATACTAAAGCAACACCCTAAAGTGCTCTTTCCTATTGATGGCACTACCTACCCAATCTGAATCAACATAACCCTTGAGGCTAATCCTTTAATCAGTCTTATACTTGATCCCATAATCAACCATACCCTTTAGGTACCTCAAAATGTGCTTTGCAGCAGTCAAGTGAACATGTCTCGGATCTATCAAATATTGGCTCAAGGTGTTCACAGCAAAGAAAATATCTGGTCTCGTGTTCGTCAGGTACATCAACGACCCAATCATCTGACAATACATTGTGGCATCAATCGACTTTGATGAAGCATCACTCAATAGCTTCAGATTTGATTCCATAGGTGTGGTTAATGCCTTGCAGTCCATCATCCCAAATCTCTTCAGGATCTCTACTGCATACTTCCCTTTTCCAAGGAATATTCCATCTGTATTCTGCCACACCTCCATACCTAGATAATAATTCATCATACCCAAGTCCTTCATTTCGAACTCGGCAGCAAGATTTCTATTTGTATTAGCAATCAACCCATCCATACCTGTCACAAATAGATCATCTACATATAGTAGAAGCATCACTGGGTTGCCATATTCAACCTTGTAGTAAAGGTTGGAATCTTCTTTACTCTTGGTAAAGCCCAAACTGGATAGAAAGCTGTCAATTATGTCGTACCATGTCCTGGGTGCTTGTTTCAAATTGTACAAGGATTTCTTCAATCTACACACATGAGACTCCATGTCATGTGTCTCAAAATTGAGTGGCTACTCCACATACACTTCCTCTTCCACTACACCATTCAAGAAAGCAGTCTTAACATCCATTTGGTGTATCTTCCATTTCATCATTGCAGCCAAAGCAAGTACCGATCTGATGGAAGTGTATCTGGCTACAAGTGCAAAGGTTTCTTCATAGTCTATTCCTTCTTTCTGGGAGAAACCACGAGCAACGAATCTTGCTTTATATTTCTCTATGCTGCTGTCTGCAGCATGCTTAATCTTGTAGATCCACTTGGAAGTTACAACTAACTTCCCTTCTGGTCTTAGGACAACATCCCAAACATCATTCTTCATGATTGATTGATACTCTTCGATCATAGCATCCTTCCATTCTTTTCGTTCTACTGCTTCTTCATAATTGGAAGGTTCTTTATCAATGAAGTCACATAGTAATGCTACATAACTGGAATAGGATCTAGTCCTCTTTCTTCCTCTGATATTCTCTTTTGGAACCCCATATCTTTCTGCACCTTGGATATTCTCTCATACCCAAGCAGGTTTCCTCTTGTAAGGATTCTTTTCCTGTGGTGGATCTACAGGTCTTTGTGGTTTTTCAAATTCTTGATCTTATTCTTAAGTTTCTTTGTTCATGATTGTATCACGAATTCTAGGAGCTTCTGCTTCTTCAGGTTCTTCAACAGGTTTCTTTATGGATTTGATGTAGGCTGAATCTTCATCAAATGTTACATCCCTGCTGATGTAAATCTTCTTGAACCCTAGGAAGTATATTCTGTAAGCCTTCAAGCTTTCAGAGTATCCCACAATTATACCCTTCTTTCATGAAGGATCTAATTTTGTCCTCTTCTCTTTTGGAATGTGTATGTACAATGGACAACCGAATATTCTAAGATGGATGACTTCAGGTTTCTTGCTGGATAATACTTCTTCACGATTATTGTTCTCGAGTACTCTGTGTGGAGTACAGTTCTATTTATACACCGTTGTTCGGGCTGCTTCTTCCCAAATGTGCATAGGAATATCTTGATCATGAAGCATATCTCTTGCAGCTTCCATGATAGTTCTATTCTTCCTTTCTACAATCCCATTCTGTTGTGGATTATAAGGGGTGGACAACTCCCTCTTAATCCCTGATTCTTTACATAGTTCTTTGAACTCATTCGAAGTGAATTCTCCGCCATTATCTGATCGAAAAGTCTTGATCTTCTTTTTAGTGTGGTTCTCAATCAAGGCTTTGAATTCCTTGAACTTGCTGAATACTTCATCTTTGTTATTCATGAAGTAAATCCATGTCTTCCTACAAAAGTCATCAATAAAACAAAAATAGTATGCATACCCACTTAGAGAACTTCATGACATTGGTCCGCATACATCAGAGTGGATGATTTTCAAGATTCCTTTTGCCTTGCTCTCTCTACTTGGAAATGTCTTCTTTGTATTCTTTCCTTTCGCACATCCTTTTTAGACCCCATCATTTTTGCTTGAATTTATGGAAGACCTTCAATAGCTTTTATTGCAAGTGGTTGTGCTCTGTAATGCACATGTGCAAGCCTTCTATGCCAAATTTCATTTGGTTCTACTGAGTCATGAACCAAAGCTTGTTTTGGTTGGCCCTTCAGCTTGTATAGACCTCCTTCTTGTTCCCCAATCACTATTGCATCGTCAAAAGTATTTCCCTTTGGCCACATAAGAACTTGGCCATCTACAAAAGCAACCCCCATTCCTTTTCAATCCAATGCAGATATGGAGAAGAGGTTCTTCTTTAGTCCTAGAACAAATAATACATTCTTCATCTTCATAGAATTTCTAGAGTCTAGTATATAGGAGGATTCACCACTACCTTTTATTCGATATTGGTAGTCATCCCAAAGTTTCACCTTGTGAGGTGACTCATGTTCAGATAGCTTCACAAATGATTCTCTGAATCCCATCATGTGCTTGGAAGCATCACTGTCTATGAGCCAATCATTGCTTTCATGTGAAACAGTTCCTGTAAGAGTGGAGATCAACACATATTCTTCATCACTTGAAGAATCACTTTCTTGTCTGACTCTCTTTGAGGAAGGTTCATCATCCTCTGTAGCATGAGCATGATGTCTTCTCTTGTTTTCCTTCTTCTTCTTTAAGTTCCCTTTATTAGGGCATAATATGGATATGTGACCTTTCTCATCACATGTGTAACATCTAATGGTAGACAGATCTCTTCTAGGGTGTGAGATCTTACCTTTGGAGTGATGATGGTTCCTCCTAGTTTTCTTGGAGTGAATTGTGAGAGCTTGATCTTCACTTCCCATCCTCTCTTCTCGAGCTACTATCTGAGCTTATTCTTGAGAGCATTCTTCCCATAGTTTGCTGAACTTGAATAAATTCTTTCTAGCATAGATCCCTTGAATGAAAGAGTCCCATGATCTAGGGAGACCATTCAAGGTGTTCATCACAATCTCTACATTTTCCACTTCTTCATCTACTGCTTCCAGTTGTTCCTTGATATGAGATACCCTTGTAAAGTAAGACTGAATAGTATCAGCATTCTCGATCTTTACATTCTTCAATTGGTTTCTTAGATTCATTTTCATGTTTATGTTCTTCCCTTCAAACAATTTGGTTAGGGAATCAAACATAGCTTTAGGTGTCTTGAGGGAGGACACCTGTGGTATGAGGTGATCCTTGATAGAATAAGCAATGATTCTCTTTTCCATAACCAACTTCTTCTTATGTAAGGCCTTAGCCTCATCTCCCTCTAGAACTGGAACCTCCTCATTTATATAGGAGTCCAACTCATTTTCTTCCAGGACGAGGGAGATCCTATATTTCCAGGCTTGGAAGTTATCAGCTCCCTCAAGCTTTTCATCAATATTGGTATGATGAGACATATTAACTGATAACCTCAAATGGAAATACAAAATATTTAGATCTTACCCGGTCAAGATGTCGGATCTGGATTTGGAGCTGAAATCATGTAGTGCTGGTTCAATAGCAAATTAGGCTTTTTCTTTTCCGGAGTTCTATCCAAACAAATGCCTTGAATTTGATCCCTAACTTCAATTTTGGGGAGGAGATAAATCCAAGCCTGGGCTCACTGAAAAATCCTCTTATGTGAGAATCCCTAATTTCCGGCAGTAGTGTTAGGTCCAAAACTGAAAAACCTCAGAATTGGATTCTTCTTTGACAGAAAGATGTGCCCTAAGGAGGAGAGTTAATCCAAACTTATTTTTCAAAAAATATGTGGAGTAAGATCCACTAAGTAGGAAGCCCTAGTTCTCGCAGCTGCACAGTGTCTTCTTCTCAGGTTATCTCTGATACATGTTATATTTTTATCATTAAGCTAGCAATACATTAGGATCTTTAATTGAGAGAATAACAAGCATATAAATCAAACACAAGAGACAATGAACACAGTGTTTATCCTCAGGGAAACCATAAATGGAAAAAACCCCACAGCTTCCTCAGAGATAGAATCAACACCAAAAGTAGAACCCAAAATAGTAAGTGATCTCCCAACAGTAGTAAACTTATTTCTATCTAGCCCTAGTGTCTTATCCTTCCTTAATTATGCACTACACTTCTGTGTTTATGAGATGTGTAATAAATACAGAGGCCAACTCTCTATTTATACTAATTCCTGACTTGACTAAACCCTACTAGGTCCCACCTCACCAGGAGATTCTAATAACCCTAGTGCCCCAGTATTGCGTGGACTTTAACCCTTAACCAATAGGAGGGTTACCCACAATGACTTGACATGACTTGTTTACATTATAGATCTTCACGATAGGAACATCGGGGCATGACATGACTCAAGTACATCCAGGAATAAACATCGAGTTACAATATATAATAAATACAAGTGAAATACATTCCTAAGTTACATATACATCAACATGTATAATCAACAGCATGATGAAATTATCTATGTATATAAGTATTCAAAACTGTTAGAAACAATCGCAGAGTATTTTCGCAAGAAATTGTGCATATACGTAAAGTCATGGTGAGATCCCCATTTGATATAAAATCGACAATCATGAAGCATCCCACACGAGATCCAATGGTTAAGGATCAGTTCCACAAAAGATAGGCGGAAGGATGAAGTTCTACAATAATCAAGATCGAACGACTAAGATTAGTTCTACAAAACGAAATTGACAGTGCAGAAGAAAAAATCGAAAAGGAAACTGCATAAATAAATCTTAAAGATTCTATGAACCCGCAATCCGGAAGATCGAACTGTTGAGATTAGTTTCGCTAAAAAAAGATTGATGGTGTAGAAGGAAAATACAGAAAGGGAATTGCAGAAATAACATTTAAATATTCTATGAACCCGCAACCCAGAAGATTGAAGGTCCGAAAAGACTCCGCAAAATATCGATGGTGCAGAAGAAAAATTGTGGAAAGAATCTTGCGGAAAGGATTTTACAGAAAGGACGATTTTGCAGAAAGGAGCTTGTAGAAAGAAGCTTGCGGAAAGGTTCTTGCCGAAAGGATCTTGCGGAAAGTCGAGATACAATTTGAGGAAATGTTACATTTCCGCATCCCGTAATCCACATCTTGACTTAGATCAACGGTCATGGAAGAGCCTGTGGAATATCAATAGTGTGGAACGATGAGGAAAAACAATTGTAGAAATCGCGAAAAGACATTTTGTAAAATTCACAAACCCACATTCTGTAATCTGCATCTTACCTCAGATCAACAGTCAGGAAAATGCTTGACGAAGATCAATGGCGAGGAATCGTTGATGAGGAAATGGTGGTGTGGAAATACAATTTCAAGGAAGAAATTTGTGTGCTAGATCGACAGACCGAAGAGACTCAAAATTAGATCAACAGCCTGGATTGATTTTGGAGAAAGATATTGAAGAAGCACCGGTAAACATTAAGTTGAGTTGTGGAAATGAATTTTGAGGTGTGTCCATAAATGGTAAAGAAGAGTGTCCAACAGGAAACTTGTAGATGAAAGGTGAAGACTATGTTTTGTGAGAGAAACATGTCCAAATCAGCCCGTAGAACTCATAGAGGAGGAAAAGAATCCCACAGGCGTGAGAAAAAGAGAAGCCTAAAGGTCCCAAGATAGAGTATTCCCGCTGATGGAGGAGAGTGATCTAGATGGATATCGGTGGCCACCCACCTATTCCACTGGCTCAAAACAATTGTCCATTGTGGCAGTTTCCTAGTTATTTTTCTATAGTTTTTCGGGTCCTAAGCTTCCGGGGCCGTTTTGAGGCCTTAAACGATGTTTTTTGCAGATTCCGGGACAAATGGTTGCCATCAGCATGCATTTGGTTGACCAAAAGTTGTAAATATTAGATAGACATTTCCATCTAGCAATTGTATTACAGTCTGTTCTATTTCCGCCATTTAATAGAATATGTGTTTACTATATCTCTGTTATCTTTTTAAAATGTCTGTTATTATGATTTTGTATATGTTCTTTCATTTCGTTCACGCATAAATCTGAATAAGATAGGAATTCCACAGGCATTGGTTTGACGAATCCTATAATCAGAGAAGAAGGGAGCTCGCATATTAGAAGTGATCAAGAAGTTTTTAATTAATTATTTAATTAAAAAATCGTTAATAATAGATTGTTGAAAAGGTGTGACTATTAGATTTGAAAGGCCATGATTGTGAAAGGGCATATTTATAGAATAAAGAGATGTGTACATAAGAAACATGAAGGTACTTATACATAGAAGTGTGAGTGAGAGAATGGGTCTTGTGGTCCATATCATAAAATTAGAAACAGAGTCCAATGGGTGTGATAGAGAATGGAGGGAAAAGAAATCTAACATATTACAGAAAACATATTAGGTAGGAAGGGTGGCGTTAGGGCAGTAAACATGCCTGCAGGGGGTTGTTTCCTCCTTCCAGTGGTAGCTAGTAAATAGGGTGTGGTAGTATCTTTTCAGTAGCAGCTGATAAACCAAGGGGTCATAGCCTCCTTCTAGTAGTTGCTGGTAAAGAGGGTGTAATACCATCCTTGTCTGTAGCAGCAAGAAAAACTATTTGCAAATAACAATTTTGTAGTAATAGGATGTATTGGTGGTTTACCCCATTGGGCTTCCATGTTAAATTTGTGTTCTATGTATTCTTGTTGTTATGTGTTTCTAATGATAGAATTAAAAGGTGGTTTAATTAGTAAAAAGTTAACAATACTTATTCACCCCCCTCTCTCAGTATTGAACAATAAACCAACAATTAGTATCAGAGCGGGTTCCTTCACTACAGTTTAACCACTGGAAGGAAGATCCCATTAAAACCACTATGGATCAACAAGAAGATATTTACATAGTAAATTGATCTCCAATACTTAGAAAAGAAAAATACATATTTTGGAGTACAAGAATGAAAATTTATCTGAAGGCATTGGGACTTGATGTATGGAATTCAGTTATCACTGATTACTTCCCACCAAAGAGTATAAGGACTCCAACTCAAAATAAATCCAAGAAAAGTAAATCAATTGAAATGGCTTCAATCCTTGATGGATTACCCAATGATGTCAAAGAGAATATTGGTGAATGAAACTCTACAAAGGAACTTTGGGACAATATAAAAGACCTCTACTCAGTTGAGCAAAGAGCAGGAGGAAGACTTGCTATTCTCGAGGATGTTAGTGAAGATGAAAAAATAAGTGAAGATGAAGAAAAATTATTTATAGGGACAACAAACTCAAATGAGGAATAAGAAATGGACATAGAATCCCAATACATGGTTGTTATAGATGAAATTGAAAAATGTAGGAAAAATAAGAAAGTCTTAAAAGAAAAATTGTCAAAATATCAAGAAGAGAAGAAGTCAAAAACCTCAAGGAAAAGCTACGCAATTCAAGACAACAAGTGTTGGCTAGTATGGAAGAGGTCAAGAGCTTAAAACAAGAAGTTGTCAAATTCAAGGAAGAAGTAAAGAAGATAAAAGATCAGCTGATTGTTAGTGAGAAGTTCAAGGAAAGTACTGAAGCTCTTAATAAATTCCTTAGCTTACAAAGATCCCCTAGGAATAAAACAGGTAATTGATATAATCATAAAGGATCAAACTCCATCATTCATGAAATGTTGAAACTATTAAATGTCAGCATGATGCCCCCAAAGATACACCCAGGAAGTAGAAGAATCACAAGGACATGAAGTCCAGTTATCATAATTCTTCTCATCCTCCCAAGATGAAAAATTTTAGAATACATGCAAAAGAAAAGAGTCATTACAAGTAGGAAAACTAGATATTCTCCAAACATACATTTTATGGATATTGTCATTGTTGTCACAAGTTTGGTCACAAGGCTGACAATTGTAGAATCAAAGAAGAAGATGAAGGGTTGATAAGGAAAGAAGACACCAACATCTCTAATGGAAAAATACTTATTTGTTTCATATGTCAGAGTATTGGACACTTTGCAAAATATTGCAAGAATAGTACATGCATATCTTCCCATCAAACTCTGGAAAAGGTATGGAAGATGAAAAGCAAGGAACAAAGAAATAAAAAACCAGTAACCAGAGTACCTCTTGGAAAAATATGGAGAATAAAGGAAGACTCCAAAGATATAGAAGAAATAAATATTTCAAACATCAGTGAGGTCTCCAAAGATGGCGATGAACATAATTATGCCACAGATAAAAAGAGCATCCATTATAAGGAAAAACAAGATGGAGATGTAAAAGGATACACCGATAAAAATGAAGGTGATGAAGAAGAATGTAGTGATGAATTTGGGATCCTTTCCTAAAATATATCTTATGATTTAAAGAAAACCCTGAAAATAACATTAGAAATGATCATATTTTCAAGGGGAGTTAAAGTCAGGAAATTCCAATTGGTATCTAATGTTGAATTATATTGAAATCTATCTTCTTCAAAGATGATGGGTGACCAAGGTTGGTGTATGGATGACATAAGAGAAAGTATGAAGTAACGTGAGAAATACAAATAATGTATACATCTTGGAAAATGAAAACCAATGCTACTTAAGTATGGTAGAAGAAAGTTGGTTATGACACAGAAGGTTGGGACATTTGGGTTTTGACAATCTTTCCAAAATAAGTACGAAGGAAGTTGTAAGTGATCTACAAAAAAATGTAGTTCCTCTAAACTCTATGCGTAAACATTGACAACATGGGAAGAAAACCAAAGCCAATTTTAAAATAAAAGAACATATGACCTCACACCCTCTGTAAATAATACACACATACCTATGTGGACCAACCAGAACTAAAATCTTGCAAGGAGATTGATATTTCATGTTTCTCATTGATGATTACATAAGGATGACCTAGGTGGTATTCCTCAAAGAAAAATCAGAATATTTTGAAAAAATTAAAATCTTCAAAGAAATAGTTGAAAATGAGTCGGGTATGAAAATCAAGTCTCTTAGATCAGATAATGTGGGAGAATTTACCTCCAATGAATTCAATGAGTTATGTGAAGGTCATGGAATTAAGAAGAAATTATCAGCTGCAAAAACTCCTCAGTAGAATGGGGTGGTTGAAAAGAAAAACAGAATAGTCCAAGAAGCTGCCAGAACTATGCTCAATGAAGGAAAACTGTCAAATTCATTTTGGAGAGAAGTTGTATACACAGCTTTCTACATATTTAATAGAGGACAACTCAAAGTGAATAAGGATAAATCCCCCTACGAATTGTGGTATGTAATACCAACCTCACTCAAATATTTTAAAGTGTTTAGCAGTAACTCTTACATCAAAAGGAACGAGGATGACCTTAGAAAGTTTGACTCTAGGACTGATGAAGGAATCTTTCTAGGATACTCATCCAACAAAAGGGTATATAGGTGTTACAATAAAATGTTACATAAAATTGTAGAAAGTGTTGATGCGAAAGTAGATGATATAAAACCAAGGAAAGAAAAAAATTTGTATAGTATTGAAAATACATGTGATGATGAAATAAAAGACTTGCAAAAGGACAAGAAGCATTCTTAACGAAGAAGAAAACAAAGGAAAAGGTTGAGGTTATGGGTCTTTGTGTCTAAGATAGTGAGACTAGAGAAGCTATGTAATAAACTGAAGTAATCTCTACGTTGAGGATCTGAAATTATGGGTCTTTGGACAGTTAATAATATAGATCTAAAATCCAAAAGAATCCAGCAATATATGCCAGGTTTTTATATGAAGATCTAAATGCACAGGCTTAAGTAATTTTGGTAAAAGTGGAAGTCAGTTAACTTACAGGTAGAATAGACCATTAGTTATGGCAACAGGAACATAGTTTAAAAAAAAACATGTATCCTAGACAGAAAATGGAAGAGTGTGAAAAAATGATGTGTAAACTCTGTCACAAAAATGTTGACAAAGGCAAGGAAGTACAGTGATAGGGGGAGTCCATGGATCTATCAGTT
Source organism: Pseudotsuga menziesii (assembly GCA_001517045.1). Lineage (NCBI taxonomy): Eukaryota > Viridiplantae > Streptophyta > Pinopsida > Pinales > Pinaceae > Pseudotsuga > Pseudotsuga menziesii. The sequence goes on along the minus strand of LPNX010223256.1, from coordinate 280,088 downwards.
AAGCTATCATCCAAGAACCTGTTGCAAGAAAGGAAGTGTTAAGATAAATTATAATACATTGATTAAATAACACAGTTCAGTTAACAAAGGGGAGATATGATGATAGGGGGAGTTTTCAAAAGAAAGGAACTCCTATATCAAAATAGGTACAACATTGGTATAACAAGTTATCCTTTGCCACTGTTATCAAATGGGGAGAATTTGTAGAGGTTTCCATCAATGCCAAAGGGGGAGGTCATTGAGTATATAATTGTCATTGATGTCAAAGGTGTTCACGAATGAAAAAGGAATAACTAGTGGATATGATGACAGGACAAACTCAGTGAAAGGCTAAGGTAGTGATGGCTTGGCATGGCATAGTTGAGGATGTGGCATGACACATATGATGACATGGAATATGATGGAATCCTGATAATTATTTCATAAAAGTTCATTTATAATAAATGCAATGGATGAGATGGACATGGATGACAAGACAACATAAATGATTGATTCGAAGACTTCCAAAACAATGTCGACAATATGATATAAAAAATGGTTAATGAAACAAAGAACAGAGGTCGAGTGGAAGTAGAGATGAAGTATGAATGACAAAGTTGGTTAGACAAATGAAGAGTGAAATGAATGGGAGACAACATATATGTAAACAATCGAATAACAGACAGACTATATATGCGAGAGTTTTTATAATTTCTTCAGAGAAACTATATCTGTGAGAGTGTTTATAAATTTCATATAATCAGCAGCATGATGAAATTCGTTGTGTATATAAGTATTCAAAACTGTTAGAAACAGTTGGAGAGGTGTCACATTCGCAACCCTTACTCGGCGGAGAGGACGCAACAACATCTATCAACCCGGGTAATCTAGGCCCCCATGAACATAATACATATATAAAAATACATTGAACTTAAAGCATATAAATACACAGATGCATAATAAAATGTACATATATATACAACAGAAGAAAATCATTCATTCAACACATTCATGCATTCAACAAGTTCATGATAATTTCATAATAATTCATAAGCAAATACAGTTACAGAACTTAAATAAACAAGAATACTTATCTTTGGATAATCTTGTCCTACAACCAGCTATGTCGCTACAACGTTCCACCCAACCATAGACCAGTTTTCTCTTTAATCTCTTAGCAGCACTGCCACCCCCAATTTGGGCATGATTTTCCCCAAGGAATAAGGAACACTAGCAGACTTTCCCCATAGCCAAGGATACAATAAAATTCAATCAAGCCAACACAGTTGAGTTTCTTAGACTTACACAAGCATTGGTTTACACTTATCCAAATTCACATGAGACAAAACCAAGCCAGCATATGGGTTTATCAAGATACCAGCCAAGCCATCCTTCCAGTTGGTTTTATCAAGCTGCTAATGAGGTGGAAAGATAGACTGCTAAGCTAGTGAGCTCAATCGAGAGCTAAGAACACCCACACTGGATATAGCCTGAATTTTAAACACTTAGACACCCAACACAAGGAAGAATCCCCTTCTCTGCTACACAGTCCCTCATACCATGCATTCCCTTCCAGTGTTGTTCAGGGCATGCAAAGAAGAAAACTAGCCTTCCAGATTGGTCTATGAGGTTCTTTCACACACTAGGTTTATCAAGCAAGTATACACTCTATTTCCATTCCTTCAATCAATTCAAATGCCAAACCTGGATGCACACACAGTTATTACAGTCCTAGGATTTTTCAAAACATAACAGACGCTAGGGATTACATACACCCACATAAATTTATGAATTTCTGAACATTGCCAGTGCCAGATCGATTACTTCCATTACCAAACAAAAATGTTTTCGGTATTTCAAATCAAAGACACAAAATTGGATTCAGGGAAATCGTGTTCAAGAAAACAACTAACAGATAGGAGAAAACGTGAGAGAGAACAATCCACACAGGAAAACCAGAAACATGGAAGATTTATATCACTGGATAGGAGAAAATTCATGAAAGGTTTAGTCTCAGAATCATTTTTTCTTTCTTGTTGTCGCGTGAATGCCCCATTGGGTTTCCAAAAACGTTTTGTTCAATCCAAATGGTGATGGAAGGTGAAACGCTGCCGCATGAGGGAGAAGTGGCTGTTTTTTTTGTTTTCTTGCCCAAGAAAATTTAAAAACTTTTTTCCAAAATTAGTGCTCTACCAAATTCGAATTTATGCCCACTCTTCCAATCCCCCACTCCCTCATCCTTAGGAAAAATCATGCCCCCATCTCATTTAGTTGCGTTGACATAGTCGGCTATGGGTTTTTAATTAAAATTGCAAATTAACATAACATCCATCCTTTTAATGTTTAGATAGCATAAAATACCATCGGCTCAACCATAATTGCTGAAACATAAACACTAAATCAATGGTGGGTCTTTTTCCTAGCTCCACACCATGATTATTTACATCATTTTATTTAAATGCAAACGAGGTCAAAACCGGGGTATTACAAGAGGATTTCCACAAAGAAATTGTGCAGATCCACAAAGTCATTGTGAGATCCACATTCGATCTGAAATCGACAATCATGAAGCATCCCGCATGAGATCTGACGGTTAAGGATCAGTTCCACAAAAGATAGGAAGAAGGATGAAGTTCCACAACGATCAAGATCAGATGGCTGAGATTAGTTTGGTAAAAGTATATCGATGGTGTGGAAGAAAAATGTGGAAAGGGAATTGCGGAGATAAATTTTAAAGATTCTATGAACCCACAATCCAGAAGATCGAACGGTTGGGATTAGTTCTGCTAAAAAGAGATCGATGATGTAGAAGGAAAATGCAGAAATGGAATTATGGAAATAACATTTAAAGATTCTATGAACCCACAAACCCCAACCGAAAATCCGGAAGATCGACAGTGCAAAAGAAAATTTGCGGAAAGAAGCTTGCGGAAAGGAGATTGCAGAAAGAAGCTTGAGGAAAGAAGATTGTGGAAAGGATCTTGTAGAAAGTTGAGATATGATTTTTACACATCCCGCAATCCACAGCTTGCCTCAGATCAACGGTCATGGAAGAGCTCGCAGGAGATCAACAGTGCAGAACAATTGGTGAGAAAAGACAAGTGCACAAATTCTTGAAAAGACATTTTGGAAAAGTCACAAACCCGCATTCCACAATATGCATCTTACCTAAGATAAACAGTCAGGAAAACGCTCGAGGAAGATAAATGGTGGGGAATCGTTGATGAGGGAACCGTGGTGTGAAAATATGATTTCGAGGAAGAAATTTGTGTGCTAAATCTAGAGACCGGAGAGACTCAAAATTAGATCAACAGTCTGTATTGATTCTGGAGAAGGATGTTGAAGAAGCACCAGTAAACATTAAGTCGAGCTGCAGAAATGAATTTTGATGTATGTCCATAAATGGTAAAGAAGAATGTCCAACAAGAAACTCATAGATGGAAGGTGAAGATTGTGTTTTGTGAGAGAAGCATGTCAAGATGAGACTGCGATGAAGATAGCCCACAAAGAACTCACAAAGGAGGAAAAGAAGCGTCTAGACGTGATAAAAAGAGAAGCTCAAAGGTCTGAAGATAGAGTATTCCCACTGATGGAGAAGAGGAAGTCCACAGGAATTGGTTTGATGAATCCTGCAATCAGAGAAGAAGGGAGCTCACAGATCAGAAGTGATCAAGAATATTTTAATTAAGTATTTAATTAAAAATTCGTTAATCACAGATTGTTGAAAATGTGTGACTATCAAATTTGAAAGGGCATGATTGTGAAAGGGTATGTTTCCAGAATAAAGAGATGCATCCATAGGAAACCTAAAGGTACTTATACACAAAAGTATGAGTGAGAGAATGGGTCTTGTGGTCCATATCAGTAAATTAGAAATAGAGACCAATGGGTGTGACAGAGAATGGAAGGAAAATAAATCTAACATATTACAGAAAACATATTAGGGTGGTAGGGTGGCGCTAGGGAAAGAAACAGGCCTACAAGGAGTTGTTGCCTCCTTCTAGTGGTAGCTAGTAAATAGGGTGTCGTAGCATCCTTTCAGTAGAAGCTGATAAACAAGTGGGTTGTAGCCTCCTTCTAGTAGTTGCTGGTAATTAGGGTGTAATACCATCCTTATTTGTAGCAGTACGAAAAACTATTTGTAAATAACAATTTTGCAGCAATAGGATGTATTGGTGGTTTACCCTATTGGGATTCCACGTTAAAATTGTGTTCTGTGTAATCTTGTTGTTATGTGTTTTTAATGACAGAATTAAAAAAGTGGTTTAATTAGTAAAAAATTAACAATATTGATTCACCCCACCTCTCAGTATTGACATAAAAACCAACAAAAATATGCCAAACACAATCCATATTTGTATATCAAAGTATATTTATGTTTTGTCTACACCACTTATTCCTATGACTGCACGAATGTATGAAATGGGTCACATATATATATATATATATATATATATATATATATATATACCTAAACAAGGGAAGCTGCTAAAGGCAGCAAGTCTCTTCCTTATGCAATTGACTCCTAAGCTTCTGGCTTTAAGTTCTTTGAACATATTGGTGTCTATGGAATTTGCATGTTTTATGCATATATTGTTGTCTATGATATTTGCATGTTCCATGCATACATTGTTAATGTTAATATTATATATGTGAATGTATGAACGATGTTGTGGGTACAAAAGAATGCATGTATGACATATGTTGTGGGTCGACAAGCATGTAAGATAGAGAGGATCATGGATTTGAAACCCATCTTCAGAAAAACTATGGATACTAGTAACAATTGTTTCAAAGCTTGCATTGTTTGGTTGATTTTGACCCTACTTTCATGTATTATTTCGTTTAGTGAGAGATGAACTCTAAATAGCACCTGTCATACTTGTGAGCCAACAATGCTAAGTTGTAGGGAAAGGAACAACCATTCTTCTAATTGCTAAAGGTAAAACAAATAATTACCGTATGGATAGAACAACGTGTTACACTTCGTAGTGACACCATAGCGTAAACCATGAACAACACATTGGAGGAATTTTGGGGTTTAAAATGGGCGTCCTAAGGAAAATAATAAAATAATAGTTAAAATAATAAAATAATATTGATTAGTTTTGGAGGAAGAAATAAAAAAACTACTTTTTGTGTTCGTATTTTCGACATATCTCCCTATGTTTTTACTCAAATTTCGATCGAGAGAGCCCGTTGGATGCGGAATTTGATTCCACATCCAACGATTCCCCACAATGCATATTTTTGACGGACCCCGCTACCCCAAAAACAAGAAATACCTAAAAAAATGTGATGATGACATCATCATCACGTTTTTTCAGGTATTTCTTGTTTTTGGGGTAGCGGGGTCCGTCAAAAATATGCATTGTGGGGAATCATTGGATGCGGAATCAAATTCCGCATCCAACGGGCTCTCTTGATCGAAATTTGAGTAAAAACACAATGAGATATGTCGAAAATACGAACAAAAAAAGTAGTTTTTTTTAATGACAAATATGTCAATTCAACCATTATGGTTGACTTATTTTATTGAAATTCTATTGGTTCTTGAATTCCAACTCACAAAAACTTACTTTGGCACGTTTTCTTATAAGGTCCATTTTAGACCCCAAATTTCCTCTAATGTTTGTTCAAAAACCAATCGACATTTGCATGTTGCATGCACATGCCAATTGTCCAAATATGGCATCTATCTTATGAAGAAAATGATGAAAATAATTCAGATTTTGATCGATTCTCACTTCCAGACTTTCATTGATTCAAATATGAGAAAACTAGGAATGCCCTGGATGTTATGGAAAAAATAAAATGAAGTAAATAAAATGGTATAGTTTGTTGGCACACAGAGGATAAAAGTGCCTCCCTGATTCATTTATTTAATGGAAAATCATGCATGGAGCAAAGATTATATAAGACAACTCTTCCTCTTATTCTTTGAGACTAAAAATGTAAGTTAAAATATTGGGACTAATAAATTTAAGGAAATAAGGAAATGCCCAATAAATCCTAGAGAGAATAGTACATTTGAAATATATACTTAGCCTAATACCATAAACTATTGACAAAGAGCTCCTCACGCAATGGTTTGTTTCCAGGCCAAGAAAACAATACTTTTCTTCTCGCTTGAGATTGAAATGGGGTGACAAATCCACCACTTAGAAAGTGTGAGCTCCTCATCATTTTTTTACTGTTGTGGGAGCTTATATATGCTCTAGGATTTTCTATGATTTGCATTTTCAGCTCTCGGCAACCAGACCTTTTTAATATTCAATTTTCATAAATTAATAACATCTTCTACTCACTTATGTCCTTCTGACGAGATAATGACCGCAATGATAGTAGATGGATGTAAATAATGAAATGGATCGCCTTTCTTGGAATTTTTCAAATGGGCAGTATTGTGGGTTGAACTAACGTCATGTTTTCCTATTTGTCTTTGTCTTTGCATTTACATGGTTGGTTTGGATATGTTTATGATTTTGGGTATTTATGGCTTTCATACAGTGAAGCCCAAAAATTACCTTTTTTTTCTTAAGAGAGAGATACCACCACTTGCATTTGTTCAAAACTGTGAAAAGTCTATCTTTTAATTATTCCTCCTCTTGCATGCATGCCATGCAAAACTTATTCAACTCATGTTTGGTTTAAATTGGTGGAGATGATAGGATTGATTTAATGCCTTTAGCAGTTACAAAAATATTAAAAATAATGAATTAATAAATATTGAGAAAATGGTAAATTTATTTGATAAATTAATTAGTATTTTTTTTAAATAAATTAGCTAGCCTATAACCATCCTCTAACCATATCTATATCCATCCCTATTTATAAAGTAATGCCCTCATCCTGAATTGATTCTTAAAATTTTGTTATAACTAAAACTTGGGAAGTGAACCATCAATGATTGCAATAACTTGGCGTGAATATTGAATATTTAAGTGCCACTTGTGATGGAAGCGCAATATACAAGGTTCTCATTTATAAAACCAAGATAAATGCGGCATAAGGAACCCATGCAAGTTTCTTTACACTACCCCACCACCACTGCATTTCACCCAGAGAAATTTGGTCGGAGTGAAGCACATCTATGAGATGATGGTGGGGTGAAGCACATCTAAGAGATGATGGAGGGTCAGTAGGTGGATTCAGCAACAACCACAAGAGCTAGAGTTTTGCTCTGCTTGATAGTTAAAAACATAAGAGAACAAAGCCGAGTTTGCTCTGCTTACATGTGAACCACAAAATTGAGTCTTTCAATGACGGGTGATAAGACAAGAACTATTAACAACTTGCATAGAAGGATAAAAGAAATTTTATGCTCAATTAAGAGATGAACCTTTTGAATGAGTGCAAATGCTATGGGCCAGAAGAATTCGAATCTTACCATAAGAACTAGCATGGTATGAAAATGGATAGGATCCCTAATGTTAATGAAGGCCATGACTAAATATATAGAAACAAGCATGATGCTCAAAATGAGTTTCCATTGAGGTGTATTATTGGCATCCTTAATAACATCTTCTGCATATTTCTGCACCATTTAGTAGATACATCAGCATAATGCTTGCTTTCAGAGGAATTGAAATTCAAGATCTACGGTTAGCTATTTTTTTTATTCCATAACCATGGGTACTTATTGTATACTTTTGCTATTTTCAAGTACACATGCTGCAAAAAAAAAGATTGACCTACTTATACTGTACTCACCCAAATGCAGAACTGGACTTGTAAATATGAATTCAACTCGTATGTTCCAAATGTTTTGTTTGGCATGTTTTTTCGCAATGGACTTACAGCTTTAACAAGATATACTTCCCAGTTATCAATGAGATCCTTTCTCTAATTTTCTGTATAGGTCGCCTTCATCTTTTCTTCGATGTGATCAATCCAAAGTGGATGGTTCTAATGGAAATGATTTTCCACCCATCTTATAGCACCCACATGTACGAAAACAAAGATTTTTTAGATGTGCAATAGATCTGAAGTGGGGTATAACATAGCTAGGAAACTATGAAGTATGAACTAATACCAGCTAGTATCATTCCCCCCTTCCACAAAGCATGTAGAGGACAGTTTGCAAAGATTGTCAACTTTTAGTTTTATTTATAAAGATTGAATTCTCGTCAAAAAATGTTTAGAGATATAAATATTTTGAAGGTGGACTATGGAAATTTATATCTTGTTAGTCTAAAAAATAAAGTCTTTGGTCCCCCAAATAGGTGTTTCATTTAAGAATTATGCTTCCTTCTACTGTATTCTATTTTTATAGAGAGACAAATTACAGTGACAACACAGAAGGTTGTATTGTGCCTAAAGAACATACATGCTATGAATATGGTTGCAATATAGTGATTTTGTAGTTACATGGACATACTGCTACAATTATAACAAAGAACAAACATGTAAAAACTAGATACATCAATACATCCAAACATGATAAAAATTTAAGAAAGTTGAAGAGGCTTTCCATGATGATACATACTGTTGCAACCTATGATATATGAATTTTTCAGTAGGAACCATACCGAGTTATGATGAAATGAAATGAAAATTCCCACCCATTCCTTTCCCTTTCCAGCCTCACTCCCCCTGCCCACTTGGCATCGAGCCATGGCTTGATGTGCACTAGGGGTGGATCCTGGGGCCATCGAATAACGGGATATGATCCAACTGAGCTTAATTATTCTTATGAATTTTTTTCTAGTGAGCAACAATATACACTAGGCTTCATCTTTTCATCTTTTCTGTAGTTTCAAATTATTTTTTTCTTATGGATATGTTATGTATCGCCCCAGCTTAGGTGCAAATCTATGGACCAAAAGGAGAGGGAAGTGGAGCTAGTTAATCTCATAATATCTTGGCCCAACTGAGTTCAGTTATTTAGACTAACAATTATTTCAATTATTTATATGATGATTATGATGATTTTGAACTATAAAATTATTTATACAATGTATTTTCTACCTACCTTGGCCGCAAAGGTTGTCATTTATTATTGCATGGATTTTTTAATGGCTTGCACAGTGAATCAATCTTTAATATTATTCAAGAGAATATGATGGAGATGGTAATAACAACATTGGAGATGGTAATCGGTAGCACCCTTGAGGTTATTCTTGTCTTCTACAGCTCAGTGAATAGATGATTGAGAGTACTTAAGAAGCTTCAGTAGGTTTCCTGGGATAGTTGATTGATAGTACCTAAGCCGCGGTGCTTCAAGAGATTGCTTGGGGCTTGAGAAAGATGCTTCATCTTGGGCTTGAGAAGCTTGGAAAATATCATAGCAAGATCGTCCTAGGATGGGATTGAGAAGCTTGGAAGAACATGCTTGAGAAGCTTCGCAGATCCATTACACATATGGAAAACATGCATGCAAAGCTTTGCAGAGCCATGCCGGTGAACACATGGAAAACATGCATGCAGGAAGGAATCCATTGCATCAGCCAGTTGTAGGACTCAACTACGCGAAAAAAAACTGAGACGATTTCACTAACATTTTATGTTTCCTAACTAATGTTATCCACAAGATAGTATTATAGTAAATGAAAAATAGTAATACAAAATATAAATTCCCTTATTTCTTTAAAGGTAAGTTTGAAACACATAAAATTTAGAATGCCTCGATATGAGGCCAAATAAGGCCTCATTTTTTTATTGGTCGAATAAACATGCCATACTAAAAAAAATGTTTTGGGTTTTGTCTAGATTAATTGAATCGATAGATCTGGTTGAAAAACTTAGTATAAATTTTTAAAATATGTTTTGGGTTTAGTGCAAATTAATTGGAATCGGCGACAAGCCAATTCATAGAGTCCCTGTCAGCCTGAGGGCGGGGACTAATAATAGGTCAATCTATTAGTGAACCTACACAACTAAAGAGAAATATTTATATTAATAGAATCATTATGATCATTATATATGAATGGACTTTGGGTTATTGAGATTTCTTCTCCTACTATTTGAGTCATTATGTAACTCAAAATAATAATATTCATTCTATATTTTGTATATTTCAAATTTGTTGTTTTGTTTTAGGTATTTGGTCCATAATATTTGATTTTATCGTAGTTGATTTTCCGTTTTGGAACCATTAAATACTATCCTTCACATTATAAACTATCAAATTGATTTACCAGTGCTTATATTACAAGTAGCACTTTTGCTAAAAGTGTTGCAAAAATAATTGTAATAACATATCACCATATGCCATGTGCTTAGCACAATAATAACTAGTCAAAACTAATTCCTTGTAAAGAATATCATATGTGTGTTATAGAGAATGCTTCCTAGTGAATAATATTGTGTCTTGTCTTCAATTGGTGCCAAGTCAGTTCATTGGATTATTCTCCATGGAAAGCATATGCTTGGTTTTTAATTGTATCATAGTGAACTCATTATATTACCTGAATTTTTATCACTTAGTTAACAGGATACCCTAAGTGTCATAATTCTTTACCTCAACTATCGTCATGCAATAAAATTCACAACTGAAGTGTCACCTTTTGATCAACTTGAGTGTCGTCTTTTAGTTTAATTAAAGTCTAAATACTTCAATTAACTAATCCATTCATACTAATGCTTATTTATCTATTATTAACTTAATCTTGTGAATTGATTTACTTTTCATAAATCATAGAAACTTTATAACTAAAGTTTCTATATAACAACATCACACAATGTAACTTATCTGAAACTTACAATTTCAATTTCACTTGGACATCTTTAGACAATTTGAATTCTCTTATGCATTATCTCTTTCATTTCATATATCTTTATCTTATTGCATGGTTGATATGTGTTATTAATTCATCATATCATATTATACTCATAAGAATTGTCACATGTTATGTTCATATTATATTACTCTCAGACCATATAGTCATTACTAAAGTAATTCAATCTAGGTGTAGCTAATCCCTAAAGGATACTTAATAGTAATATATGACCATGGTTAGTAATACATCACATAAAATCTATGCTTCAACATGCAAATAATTTCACCTCTATAACTGGAGGGCCACCTCTATGGGTATCGACTCTGTAGATGACCTCAAGAGAATTCATGACTTGATATTAACCACAATTCTTCAGTATTGATATGAACCACAAGAATTACAATTACAACATCACTTGCTCAATCATATGAGGATGTTTAGGACTTGATATTAACGACAAGATCGAATTGATATTAACCACAAGTTTGAAGAATCACTCTTGTTGTTGCACACTTAATAGTCCCTCTCAGTGAGGGATACATTCATACCAAGCTTGTCTCAGAAGTACCTAAGTTTCGTCGCATACAAAGGCCTTGTTAACACATCTGTAATTTGCTCAACAGTAGCTATATACTAAAGCTTTATTGTACCTTTATGGACCATGTGTTGAATGAAGTGTACTTAATTTCTATGTGTTTTGACTTATCATGAAACACTGGATTTTTTGAAATCTTGATGTGACTCTAGTTTTCACTCCTAATAACTGCAGCCTCAAGGTTTTCACTGAACAATCCTGCCTGCAGTTTTCTCAACTTATTTACAAGAAGCACTCACATCAATGTACTCCTCGTCTATAGTACTCTAGGAAACTAATCCTTATTCCTTGTTGGATCAATAAATCATGGTAGAACCCAAGCTATAACAATAGTCTAAACTGCTCTTATGATCTACAATGTTTCCACCCTAATAAAAGTCAATATAACCAAGTAATATTACCCCTCCACTAGAGGCATACCTTAGTCCATAAGCAATCATACTGCGGAGGTACCTCAAAACATGCTTTATTGCAACCTAGTGTCTATGCTTCAGTTCAAACATAAACTGACTCAAAATGTTGACTACATAGAAAATATATGGCCTTGATTGTATCAAGTATATCAACAAGCTAATCAACTATCTATATAAAGTGGGGTCCATTGGATTGAATTTAGTATGAGACTGATGTAGTTTTCTAAAGTTGGAAACCATTGGAGTACTCATGGATTTGCAATCCACCATGTCAAATCTACACAATATGTCCAAAGTGTACTTCCCTTGAGACATAAATATCTCATTGTTTCTCTACCAAATATTAAATCCCAGAAAGTTGTGCATCAGACATAAGTCCTTCATATCGAACTATGATGTGAGATCCCTCTTGCACTCAACAATCAATATTTCCTCTCTAGTAAGGAAAATATCGTCCACATACATAACCAATATTAAAATTTGGTTCCCCACTAGTCTGAAGTACGAGTTCTGATCTGCTTCACTCTTTGAGAGACTCGGTTTCTAAAGATAGATATCTATTATGGCATACCAAGCTTGGGGAACTTACTTCATCCCATAAAGGGATTTCTTTAACTTGCACACATGGGACTCCCTCCCATGGATCACAAATCCCTTATCTTGTTCAGTATAAACCTCTTCCTCAACCTCACCATTGAGGAGGTTTGTCTTCATATCCATTTGGTGAAGTTTCCATCCTAATACAGATGCAAGAGATATCACAACTCTAATTGTGGTATATCTTTATAGAAGAGAAAATGTCTCCTCATAATTGATTCCCTCCTTTTGATAGAATCCTTGATTAACAAACCTGGCTTTGTATTTATCTACACCACCATCCACAACATGCTTTATCTCGTAAAGCCATCTAGAAGTAACTATGGACTTCCCCTTCCCCTCACGTCTGGGAACAACATCCCAAACATAATTCTTCAATAGTGACTGATATTCCTTAGCCATTGTATATTTCCAAAGTTGTTGTTGTGCAGCTTCTTCATAGGATGAAGAATATGAGTCACCTATTTGACTCATCAATGCAACATACCCAACATATATGTAATGTTTCTTTTTATATTTGGAATATCCCACTACTACTCCATGATTCTCTACATATTTAAGTATATATCGACACCATGAAGACCTCCTTTTTACAGGATGTTCATCAACCATCTCTACAAGTTTACTAATCACTGATCATAACTCCGTTGGATTCTCCCTCTAAACATCTAGATGGGTAGAATCAATATTTGGGAACCCTTACATAGGAGTATCATGCTTCTCTGTATCAATATCATATGGAAGTTATTTTGATCTCTTGAATGTAGCTTCTTCATGAAAATTCACATCATGGCTAACCTCTATGTGTCTCTAGCAAGGTATATATATCTAATAGGCCTTCGATGTCTCACTATACCCCACAAAGGTTCCCTTCTATCCAAAAGGTTCCATCTTAGTCCTCATATATTTTAGTATATGAATGTATACCGGTCTCCTAAAGATTCTCAAATGTGATAGAGTTTGGCTTCTCATCAGTGATGCCACGTCCCCTCCCATCTGTCCGATGGAAGGGAGGAAACATGACCCAACATCCCGGCTTATTTGTCAATCTCATCCCCATTCATTAGTAATAAATTCCTGGATAAATAAAAGCTTATGCATGCAGATCATTCTTAATAAACACAGTAGAATCAACATAATAACACACACGTAGAAGGGAGTACATCGACCTATTTCCTTCCAGGAAGAATAATGAAACAACCATACAATAACCAATCCCATTCTCATGCTATGCACAGGATTCATGTAAACTAGCTTAAGATAATCATATCATTCAATTAACATAAGAAATTAAACATGTAGAACAAAACACAAAATGATCACAATTTAAACCACAGAGAATACTTATCTTTAAGATGAAACTGTACAACAACTGGCTATGTGAGAGAAATGTTCCACCCAACCATAGATCTTTTTCCAGCCTATATTATTTCAGTTGAGATATCACCTCCGAGTTGGGATGTGTATCCACTCATGAGGAACTAAATAGGCTCAGTCACAACCATGCTTTCATTCAACCAGTCATGCTAAGCCAACACACAGTTTGGTTTATCAAGCATGCAATAACAAAGGAGGAGGATGCTAAGACAATGAGCTCAATCATAGAGCTATAGACATCTCAAGCTAAATTCAAGCAATCCAATCCTCTATTTCAACATTCACACTTGGATTTCTCACAATTTTTCCATCAAATAACTCTATCCCGTCACTGGATTTTTGGGCTATAAGAACTAGGTTTTCCAATGGATTTTTGGGTATCTAATACTCTCAAATTCACCCCAAGGTTCATATCTATCCATCTCCCATTGGATTTCACTGTTAAATACCAATTCTGGGCGTTTTTGGCTCTTCAAAACGTGGGTTCTTGCAAAGTTGCGATTTTGGGTTTTCTTCTCACTGTTGGGCACGTGTAATGGATGGAAACTAAAGCAGCCGTCGTCCACAATGGAATGGGAATGACGAACTAATCCCATACACTTCCGGAAACCTATGGTTCAATCCCACACCCCCTCACCACTCCCTAGTGGATACACATGCCCCCTTCTCATTACTTGCCTCCATAGCCAGTTTTGGTATTTTATTGCATGATGTTTATTTACATCATTTTTTTTACAATGTTCCATGGCTTAATAGCACATGTGTAACATAATATCTAATACTTTCTTTTTAACTTAAAATGTGAGCATCCACTAGCGGGGCCTTGGCCTTGAGCTCCACGCTAGGAAAACATACATCACATGTATAAAATATTAAAATCTAATATATATCCTAAGGCTCAAAATGGGGTATTATAAGTGAACACCTCTTTAGGTGTTTTCTCATCCAAAATAGCATGCATACTTATGTTCTAGATATGTATTGCTATACTAGGAGCTTCTTCCCATAGTGAAGCAGACAAGTACTAATCATATAACATGAATTTTTCAACCTCACATGTAGTTCTATTCATTCTCTTGGCAACTACCCAATTTTGTTAGGGGTTGTATGGAACTTCCAATTGTTTACAAATCCCTGCATCACTACAGAACTCATTAAAAGCATGTGAATAAAATTCACCTCCATTGTCATACCTTATGACACATATGTGCGTCCATGTTTGATTCTCTGCTAAGGATTTAAATTCTTGAAACTTGATAAAGGTTTCGCTCTTAGCCTTAAGGAAGTAAATCCATGACTTTTTAGGGAAGTCATCAATAAACAATACATAATAAAGGTATCCACTAAGGGATGGGGATGAAACGGTTCCACATATTTCTGGATGCACTAAATCTAAAATCCCTTTAGATCTAGTATGGTTTCTAGAGTAATTATTTTTCACATTCTTGACAAGTGCACAACCCCAACATAAACTATCATGCTCAAAATAAAAAATGGGCATACCTTTAACCATTAGTTATAACCTTGGAAGTTCTTTGTAGTGGAGGTGACTAAGCCTCCACTCCCACAACTCGCATGGATTGATAGTGTGATGTACCATATCCCAAAGGTACTTCCTGAGGCCCTTGTAGATTCCTCCCTCAGGAAATCTAATCACTGCAGCAGTCTTATGACTATTGTTCTTCAACCACAAAAAATATTTATTATCCATCAAGATAGATCGAAAGGCTTTATCTTCGAGAACCGAAACTGAAAATAGTTTTTTTTTTCAATCACGGGACTTAAATATGTCCTCCACATGCAATATATCTCATGAACTCAACTAGAATGAAGCGGATCCAACTCCTTGGATCGAATATGTTGAATTTCCCCCAAACTCAACCATGTATGTGAAATTCTTCTCTTTTAGGTTAGATATTGTGCTCTTGTACCCTGACATTTGATTGGATGCACCATTATCAATAAAACATGTATCTTCACTTGTGATCAGAGATTTGAAAAGTGCCAAGATAAGATAAAACTCCCTCATTATCTATTTTTCCTCAGGTGCATTCTTATGAGAGGTGTTTTCTTCTACTACCGTAGATGCATGAAACATTCCTTGATTATTTTTATTTGAATAACATTATATTTCATAATGTCCTTTCTTATGACAATAGTATCATCAAACCTTTGATTTGTCAAAGTCCTAGTTGAAATCCATCTTCTTCCTTCTTCTTTGTATGGAAATACTTAATTGGATTGGATGGTTTCCTCCCTTTCTTCATCCTTTCCTTGAGGGAGATATTCTCCTCCTTGGTCCATACTAACTAGCTCTAGATTTGACCCCCCTCTTGGAGGCAGTCATGGCACAACCTGTTGAAGTTAGGTTAAACTTATCAGTCGTTTACCACAACCAAGAATTTATCCCATGTGGATGGGAGACCATCGATGGCAGCTGGAGAAGGCTATCTTCATCTACCACAACTCCAATGCTAACATGTTGATCTCTCACCTGAGAGATCTTGGTGAAGAATGATTCTACTGGCTCGTACTTCTCTATCTTTAGGTTCTGGAGCTTGTTCTTCAAATCCCTCTTCTGAGTCGAGGATTTCTTCTCATGCAGGTTTGTGAGTGTTATCAAAACACTCCTTAGTAATCTTTAGCGAATTCATTACGGGAATGAGATTGTCCTTATCCGAATCATGTATGATTTGTTTATACTTTGCTTAGTTCTTCTTGAAAATGACTCACCCCGCATTACTTGATTGCTCCTTCATCACTATGGGGACGTAGGCATCTAGGTCATGTTCCTCAAGAATTTTCAATACCCTTGCCTTACAAGTGTTTAAGTTGGTTGTGCCCTCAAGACGACCTTCTCATCAGACAGAGATCGATTCCATGGCTTCAAAAAAATTCTCAACCCTCAGGATCTACATAGGCTTCTAGTTGCTTGCACAAACTCATCTCCTTCACACTCCTATCTCTGATACCATGTTAATATTTTGAGTAATAATGAAGATCTTTGAACTTCAAAACTTTTTTCAATGAAGTGTTGAACACATGAATCACTAAACCATCAAACACACAAAGCATTCATCCACATGATACAAGATATACCCTAAAAATACCCTCTCAATTAAGAGGATGAAAAACAAAAGAATTCTTTTTAGTATAATAGATAGATTTGCAGAGAATGGTTTACAACACAACAACGAATTTCCTGATAAGAGAGAACACATGGAAATAGAGAATAATGATCAACAATATCAATTGTAATGAACTTGCCATGTGCTCATCACATTAATAATAAGTCAAAATTGATGTGATGTAGAGAATAACATATGTGTGTGATAGATAATGATTCATAGTGCATAATACTATGCCTTGTTTTTAATTGGTGCAAAGTCAGTTCATTGGATTCTTCTCCATGCAAGGCATATTCACTCTACCTTCAATCTTGGTCTTTATTTTTCATCAAAGTGAACTCATTATATTAATTGAATGGTGATCACTTAGCTAACATGCTAACCTGAGTGTCATAGTGCTTTACCTCATGTGTCGTCATGCAATACACATTCTAATTGAAGTGTCATATTTTAGTTTAATTAAAGTATAAATACTTTAATTTACTAATCCAATCATACTAACACTTAGTTATCTATTATTAACTTAATTAGTTCAATTGGTTTACTTTGCATGGATCACATAAACTTTGTAACTGAATTTTCTATAACAAAAGCGCACGTTGTAATTTATGTGAAGCTTATAATTTCAAGTTCACATGGGAATCTTTAGACAATTCAAATTTTGTTATGCATTATTTCTTTCATTTCTTATCTCTTTATCTTACTACATGGTCCATATGTGTTATTAATTTATCATATCATATTATACTCATTATAATTGTCACATCTTATGATCATATTATATTACTCTTGGACCATATAGTCATTACTATAGTAATTCATTCTATGGATAGCTAATCCCTAAAGGGGACTTAATAGTAATATGTGAACATGGTTAGTAATACATCGCATATTATTTATGCTTCAACATGCAATGCATTTCACCTCTATAACTAGAGGCCGACCTCTATAGGTATCCACTCTCTAGATAACCTCATGAGAATCAATGACTTGATATTAACCACAAGTCTTCAGTCTTGATATTAACCACAACACTCTACCATTACAACATCACCACCTCAATAGTATGATTATACTTAGTACTTTATATTAATCACAAGCCCAACTTCATATTAACCACAAGTCTAGAAAAATGACTCCTGATGATATACATTTAATAAAAATAACCCTAGATGACTATTAGGCCATGTTTAATACCGGGTAATTAGGAGAAAATGAGTTTTCTGATGATGTTATTGTATTGTTCCATAACTGAGCAACAATAATGGAGTGGATATTATAGCATAGCAGAGGAAGTAGGACACCATATAGTACTTGTGTAGGACACAATGCCAGAGGTAACTCCATTGTGAGTACCACTTTATTTGTATTTGCATTGTGTTTTGCATAAGAAAACAACAAGGCATAGTCCTCGTTTCTGCTTGGGAGTTTCCCTATAATGGTTTTTCTCGAGGGTATACCTCATGTTATTTGTGTGGATGTGTTATTTTTCTCTAGTTATTTTCCTTTCATTTCCAATAAGTTTACCATTCCATGGAATTAAGTTGTAATATTTCTAGCGATGAATTCTTCTAGTGAAGTATCCATGGTAGTTTTATACATATCATTAATGGAATCATTATTATATACGCTTTCATATGATCATAATTGTATATGGATGTACTCTGTGTTATTGGGATTTTTTCTCCTAATATTTGAGTTATTATGTAACAAAAAATAATATATTATTGGGAGGTTTGTTTCATCTCCACATTTTGCATCTTTCATTTACGGTCATTTTATTTTGGGTATTTGGTTAATAATATTTGATATTATAGTAGATGATTCTCCATTTTGTAACCATTAAAGGACTCCCCTTCATAGTTTGAACCATAAAATTGACTAGCCAATGCTTATATTACAAGTAACACTTTTATTAAAATTGTTGCAAAAATCATTGTAAGAAGATAGAACCATCTTTATTTTATATCATACCTTTTATATTCAAACACCTTTCCAAATACATTCCATTAAATATGCAACATATTTTTTTGACTCTTCTTGTTGTTGCAATAACTTAATGTTCATATTCAGCATCTCACAACTACATCTAGAATGCTATTTACTTCACATACACATCTAATCCCTCTAAAGGTATCTTCCTAAATTTACTAAAATCAACACCAATACGATGCAAGTCCTCCACTTGTAATGTTCAAACATTTAACAGACAACACCAATACTAGTCGTCGCACAATGTTTAAATACAAATAAATTACCCATATGCAATTACACCCATAACTAAAAATATTGGAACATGGGTTCTTCAAGGTGTACTAAAATCACATCTATGCCAAATGTTCACAATGAATAAAACAGTACATAAACTCAAAGAGGTTGCTATTAATATGGGTCCATTTACAAATTATGTGAAGATAATAATCCCAAGTCAACTTTTTAATCTTATATTCAATAATATTGAAACTGTAGTATGTTGCGATAACCAACAAATATAACTATTTTGAATACATGTAGCTACATAAATAAAAACTAATAATGTCTTTATTTACAAATATTATCTTCTATATAATTTTTTGCAAATAATATCCTCTAACTTTTATCCATTATTTCATTGGTTTACAAATATCATCCTCTACCTAACTCTGCAAATAATATCCTTTCAAAAACTATTTAAAATATTTACTTTTATCCATTATTTCATTTATTTATAAATATCATCCTCTACATAAGTCTATGAAGTAATATCTTTTTTTATACTTTTTAAAATCAAACTTATATCTTAAGTCAACAAAAAGATTAAAAAAAACATAATGATCTCTTTAAAATCATTTAAACTCAACTTCCATAACCATGAACTCTAATACAAACATTTAAACTCAACTTCCATGACCATGAACTCTAATACAAACATTTAAACTCAACTTCCATCACCATGAACTCTAATACCATATGAATAATAAAAGTTTTTGTAACATTTAACCTAAACTTCCATGAACATGAACTCCAATGTCATGTGAAAAATAAAAGTTTTTCTCCAATATCGTGTAAAAAAGAAACACCAAAGTAGCACGTAACCCTTAAAAAGCTAAAGACGTAACTAACACTTGACCCTTAAAAAGCTAAAGACGTAACTAACACTTAAAGCTGGAAACATAATAAATCTGCTTTGCTTAACATAAATTTAATCAACAAAATCGAAATTATTTTTAAAAAACGTAAAATCTTAACAAGGAAATTTAGTCAAGAAAAGTACTATTAACCCCATCAACCTATTTAATAGTTGCTCCCTCACCAATCAACATAGTTGCTTGGCTAGTGCCGAAGGTTAAATTTAGTTTTCAAAGAATTCATGTACTTTTATTTTTATCTATCCTGGCAGTTAGGAGAGATGGCCACTGGTTGAAGTAACCTAGTAGCCTCTGAAAAGCAACATAGAACCTGTTCAGACGGGCCTACAAGGGCAAGGGACTTAGAGGGGCATAGAGCAAGAGCGAAAAATACATATTATGCAGTGGAGTATTTAATGCGACGGCGGTCGCACTGTCCGCCGTGGGATCCTTTCCAAAGTAAGATCCGACGGTGACAGTGCGACGGCCTATTTGTGGCCGTATTATATCATGTGAACGTTTAAACTCGCCATACGTTATTGCTAAAAATATATATTTGGTTTTGTAATTTTGCATCGTTAAATATTTGATAACTCGTCGTAGCAAGTTTCTCTGTAAGAAACGAAGCATACGAAATGTAATTAAAGTTTCTGTTCTCTGCCCAACAACAAAAAGACGTTGATATCTGCATTGCTTTATACTTACTTTCCGTGGTACAGGCTGCACGCATTGCAATACATTGCTGTATGTGATACAGGTGGGCTAATAATATCCATCCTGTCAGTTTTTACAGTGAACTTTACCCAACTTTTTTTTCTCTAGTTGTTCTGTTTATTTTCTTCTCTAATTTGATTTGATTTGGTCTTAAGCTTTCTTCCACATTATAAAATACAACTCTGAGATCAACAACTTTCTTTAATTTCTTCTCGATTTGGTCTTATGCTTTCTTCCACGCTATACAGTTTTCCATTCGATTTGGTCTTATGCTTTCTTCCACGCTATAAAGTACAAAGTCGAGATGAACAACTTATACAGGTAATAAACAATGAGAGGTAAACAGCCATACAAAACTTCAAACTTTCTTTATAGGTATAGAAATGAAAGAATTGGAAGAGTGCCTTCGAGGTGTTGGAAAAGAAGTGAGATCTTTCTTTTCAAAGGATATGAAATACGTTCTAACACATACATAGAATATATTCAAATTATTTTTTCAATCATATCTCAGTTAAACTTCATTAGATGTGGAAATGGAGGGGAAATGGAGGGGAGATGCTGTGGAAATGTATGGACAACTTCTTTTAAATGACGTGGATATATCTTTCTAACATGTTGTCCATAGTGGAATGCATGCATTGTGTCCTTTAGCAACTTGTGGTCAACATTATAAAATGCAGGTTAATGCTTAACCATGAGGATGGTTAGACTACTTTACATCATATTGTTCTAACTTATTTTAGATCATATAAAAACACAAGTATTTGATTTGAGAAATGGTTATGATTTGATTTACATCAAATTGTTCTAACTTATTTCACCCCATATAAGAACATAAGTATTTGATTTGGGAAATGGTTATGATGACCATGGGACACGCCATGAAATATCAATTAGTAGAGGTGAGCATTGACAAATTGTTAAGAGAAAAGTCCTCATTAATACAAATCCATGTATCCTAAATCTTATTAGAAATCTATTTCCAAGTATACAATCATTTCTAGGGAATTGAAGGACTTCATGTGTTATCAAGATAAGAATGAATATGTGGCTAGAGTTTGAGAACTACAAGTTTGAGTGAAGAAAGCATTGATTGATATGTTAAGGTATATTATAAATTGATTGTTGCACACAATCACTTTTTACCATAAATTAATAAGATAGCTCTTCTTTTCTTTCATTGGGTATTTGTTGAAATTCTTCCTAAGTTAGATTTCATATTTCTGTAAGTTGGGCTTATGTTTAAGTTTTTTGAATTAGACTGTTAAATTGCTATATGTGTTTGAAAAAATGTGTAGTTGGTTGGTTGCATGCATGTATCCTAGCAACTTTTGCTAGAGATATGTTATTACAGGTTTTATCACCTCAATATTTTCCATTAGACCACACTCCTATGGGCATTTTCACCAATCTTAAAATCACCCCATGTCCTTTAAATGGAATATCTCCCCTCCATGTCCACATATCTTAATCACCCCATGGCCTTTAAAAGATAATATATCCCCTCCATTTCCGCACATATTCTAGTTCTATCTCAATCATTATATGCCATGTCATTTTATTTTGTTTCAGTTAGAATTTTGTATTACCTTTAAGAAACATAAATATACATGTATTTCCTGGCTTGAAAGAACCCTTCACTCAGTGGAAAACAGATCCAAACCAATCAAAGTTTTCAAAATAATAGTTACCCTAGATCTAAGTCTTGAAGATGATGTGGGATGACATATACTAACACCCAAATAAGAACATGTCGAATAAAAACTAAATATATCCATAAAAGTATCATAACTCAAACGAAACAAGGAGAGATGATTAAACCACCTAGAAACAATATAATGAGACTTGAATATAAACAAAAAAGAGACTGCACATCAACTAACCCTAACTAAGGATCCTTAGGTAACCTAGTTATTTATTGAAGGGGAATCCTTCACACTACTCGATAAAGTTTCATAGGTGTTCCCATTTGTAGAAAGCCTCAAGATAAATTGAATGCGTATTTTCCATGCAATAATAACAATTTTTTATACATGAGGGCCAAATCACCATGGTGCTCCTTTTAGAGCTTTGTCATTTCCCCATAAGACTCCTCGTATTTCCCCCTACTGAGAAGCAGTCATGCTAGCAAGCATTTCATAACTCAAAAAGAGGCTATGAAAAGCTCATGCAGAGCCATCCTCTCCCTCATATTGCTCTTATTGTGAATTTGGTCCTCCATGACCTTGAACTCCATGGACTAGGAGGAAGTTATCCTTTCTCATAGGCCCTTCTATTCCTCATCAATTTTCTTGATTGTGGGACAACCTACTTGTAGTAAAAGGTTCCTTGAGAATCCTTTAATTTCTCCCTAGTGGCTTTCGACTCACCCCCAACCTCCTCCCCTTTCCGATATTGGTGACACTTCTTCCCTCGAGTCTCCATCTCTCTTATCCTCCACTCCTACTTAATTTCAAAAAGATCAACCTCCCTCTCCCTAGACTCCTCCACTGTGCCCAAGAAAACAATTGGGAGGATGTAGCCACTACAAAACACCAACCCCTCCTCAAAACTTAATCCTAAATCGCCATAGATTTCCATCATGATGTTGGTAGATTTCCATGAGCTAACATAGAGACTTGTACAAATGCCAACACTACCACCCTTCCTCAAAATCATGTGCCACCATAGAACATGCATGTGATCCCTTGCCCTATGGTGTCGAATAAATAGTAAGTCGTCAACTTCCCAAAATAAAACCTCTCTCCTTCGACATCACCATAAGCACTTCAATGGACCGCATGGGCATGCCCCTTCTTGTTTCCATGGTGCCATTAGATCTCCCCATACTCCACGTGCATGACGTAATATCAACTACCACCCACATCTAGTATACATGCCATGTCATTTAAAAGTGAAGATCTCACCTCCATTTCCACATATTTCAACTATCCCTATATTATATTTTTTTGGTACTGGGGGAATATGCAACTTGGGACTCGGTTAGTACTTGTGTGACGTGGGGCCCATAGATCCAATCCAGCTACCACTATACCCCTAGGTGCACCCACAATGCCCCCAAGCATGCTCCACTGATAAGTGGAGATGACCTCCATTTACGACATGTCCTTCATATTCCCTATGAAGGACTACACTCTATGGACCTATCCCTATATTCTTTCAAAAACAATATATCTAACCTTTATTTCCCCATATCTCAATTACTCCAAGCCCTTCAAAAAAAAAACATCTATACCCTCTATTTCCTAATATTTCAATTACTCTGAATACAACTTTGTTTAAATGAGAACATCTTTCCTATGTTCCACATATCTCAACCACCATATATCCTCTAAAATAAAGATCTACCCTCCATTTCCACATAACTCAATTACTCTATATCCTTATATCCTTTTTGAAAGGGAAAAAACATCGGACCTCCATTTCGACATCTCAACCACCTCCTGTCCTTTAAAAAATAAAATAAAGAATAAAGTTCAACCCTTCATTTCCACATATCTCATATCTCAACTACCTAAAGGACACTTATCTTACCTCAGTTTCCGCATATTTCAACCACCTCTTGTCCTCCAAGAAAAAAAAGCTCAACCCTTCATTTCCACATATCTCAACCACCGAAGGGCCCCTTATCTTACCTCCATTTCCACATTTCTCAACCACGCCAGGTCGCCTTCTATTTAGAAGTGAAAAATCCAACCATATCTCGATAATTGAAATATATACTTGTTACCAAGTACCCTCAATTTTCTGCATTCCCCTGTGTCCTTCAAAAGCAAGATTCCCACTGTATTTCAGTAAGTGAGACACATCCCAATGCTCCAATCATATTTTAAATAAAAAGAACTAACACACATTCCAATGATTGAGATATGCAACCATTGAGATAGGAATGGAATATATCCCATGCCTGTCAAAAAGAAAGATCTACACCTCCTATGTGATCAAGATAAGACTAGAGTATATCCCTTGCTTTTAAAATAGAAGATCTGGTCCTCTCCATTTCAACACTTCCTCGTCTTTCGACTGGATTTGAGCGGAAGCTTTACATAGCTGTTCACTGTTCGCTGCTGGCTGTTGCATTCTAAAATTGTGTAGAAAGCATGGGATCAGATCAAACGAAGAAGGAAAACAAAACAGAAAAGACTGTTTGCGTGACAGGAGCAGGGGGATTCATTGCCTCATGGCTTGTCAAGAAACTCCTCAGCAAAGGCTATATTGTAAGAGGAGCAGTTCACACCAACCCAGCTGGTATAGTTCTTACCAAATCATTTTAATTTAATCAGTTGTTTTTGCACTGAATGGTTGTTCTAACTGTTTCATGTGGATTTGACAACTACAGATGATGAGCGGAAGTATGAACATCTGAGAGAGTTGGAAGGCGCCAAAGACAGGCTTCAGCTTATGAAAGCTGATATTCTCGATTACCAGAGCTTGGTCTCAGCTATTCAAGGGTGCGACGGTGTCTTCCACACAGCTTGCCTTCTAAGCAATGTTCCTGTAAGCAATTATCGCCTCTTAGATTCGAAGTTTAAGCTGACTTAGGGTTTCCGAATTATGAATGTGGAAAATGGCATCCATTTATTCAGCATAAAAACATTAGGTTTTCTTCTATTTTATGCTTGTTTATTTGGTACACGTGAATAATTCTCTTTTGGGTGTACTAAATGGAAGATCAAAATCAATCTATGATAACAAATAAATCTAATAATTTGATGATACAGGAGCGAGTGATAGAGCCAGCGGTTAACGGAACAAGGAATGTTATGGAGGTGTGTGCAGAAATGGGAGTGAAGCGCGTTGTGGTTACATCTTCTATCGGTGCGGTTTACATGGACCCTCACAGAGACCCACTCGCCATAGTCGATGACGACTGTTGGAGTGATTTGGACTACTGCATACAAACCAAGGTATAGGTTTCCTTTTTAATTCCGCTTTAACAACAAGATATCAACAGATAAATGTAGATTATGAGTCTTCTGGATAATATCATGGACTAATTTTATTACTTGGTTTGGGTTTTGCATTACAGAATTGGTATTGTTACGCAAAGATCTTGGCAGAGAAATTAGCATGGGAAATTGCCGAGAAAAGGAATTTAGAGATAGCAGTTATCAGTCCTAGTGTGGTTTTAGGTCCCTTGTTGCAGCCCTCCATGAACGCCAGCACTGCTCATATTATGAAATACCTCACAGGTTGGTAGTTAATCTACACATATATTTTAGTCTGTCGCTTAGTAATATAACCATCGCTTTTGGGATTTATGTGTTTATATGGGCTCTTTTTGAAAAAATTGCATCCATATGTTCTTGACAACTCCAGATTTATGATTCAAAAATGGGTTTGAATTTTCTTTTGTTCTGAACACCTGGGGGATAAATTTCATTACCAACAAAATATAAGTAGCCAGGAGGAGTTATGATTCAAAAACGGTTTTGTTCTGAACACCTGGGGGATAAATTTCATTACCAACAAATATAAGTAGCCAGGAGGAGTTATGATTCAAAAACGGTTCCGATTTTTTGTCAAAATAACCCAACAAATATATATAGTGAGTGGATTCGTAATTTAATAGCAATGTATGTCAGGGTCAGCGAAGACGTATGCAAACGCAACTCAGGCATATGTGGATGTGAGGGATGTGGCAGAGGCTCACATTTTAGTGTATGAAACGCCTTCAGCAAGTGGCCAGAGATATCTGTGTGCGGAATCGAACCTTCACAGAGGGGATCTGGTAGATATGTTGGCTGAATTGTGTCCGCAGTATCCACTTCCAACCAGGTATGCAACAACTGTCATATATATTTATATATTTAGTAGTAGATTACATCTTTAGTCTAATTTTAAATTGTTAAATTAATTCTTTGGTAATGAAATTTGCGATGAATACATGTTACAGGTGTTCAGACGAAGAAAACCCAAGAAAGCAACCATACAAGTTTTCCAATCAAAAGCTCAGAGATTTGGGCCTCTCATTCACCCCACTAAACAAGTGTTTGGCTGATACGGTGGTTAGCTTACAGTACAAGGGCTTTCTTCAATAGCTTGCACGATCTTCAAGCCTCTGCCACAACAATTATATTTTAGTAGCTTTTACGATCTTCAAGTCTCGACGAGAATACTGTGTTCTTTAGTAGCTTGTACGATCTTCAAGCCTCGGCGAGAAGATATCTTTAGTAGCTTTTACCTGTTTCAAGTCTCTGCGAGAATAATATCTTTATTAGCTTTTTAGCCCCAAGGGTTAGCCCAATTGGTAAGACTTGCGCACACTCTCTCGGTTCTGGGGAGGTTACTGGTTTGATCCTTGAGTTCTCTGGGGTTAGGCCTTCTGTAAGATGGCGACTGTTTACCACCTCTACCATCCACAACAAATATGGGGAAGTATTGCTGGGTTTCCATGGATCTTTCCATCTGAAAATCTTTACTAGCTTTTTAAAGTTTCTAAGAAAAAGTGATTTTCACATGTACAAAAAACAAAATCCTGTTTCAGGACTATAAATTTATCGCTAACATACAAAAACCTTTTGTCGTCAAATTTAAAAGCTCTTATTATGTATTTTATATTTACCATTCTGTGGTTGTACCTTGAAACCATAAGTTATTAATAATAGCATTGGCAGGCAGATAGGTCTTGTTATGTCTTTTTCATGTTATATATATATATGGTTGTTGCAAAGGTTAGATGACTTCAATTGGGGGTTAGGCATTTTATTCTATTTACTAGATATATTTGGTTTGTTCCACATTTCATACTAAAAAATACAATTATTATTTTTATTATTTTTTAGTTAAAAAATATGTAATTAGTTTTCTATTAAAATATAAAAGAATTATTATTTTTATTATTTTTTAGTTAAAAAATATGTAATTAGTTTTCTATTAAAATATAAAAGTCTTTTTAAAGAAAATGACTTTTATGGCCTTTTTCATGGATAAAAGTGATACACCATTCCAATTAAATAGATTCATATTTTTTTTACGCAAAAATATCAAAATTCATGTGTAAATTTCTTCTATTATTTAGTAAATTAAAATAATAATAAAAATACACATATTTAATTTTGTTACATAAAATTTAATTAATTTTTAAACATATTTATATATAAATAATGTATAAAATATTTAATAAAAACATAAATTTATTATTAAAATTTATAAATTTTGATTATATATATATATATATATATTAAATAAATAAATAAAAAATGTATTTATTTAAAAATAGTAATAACACACAAATTGTCACATTTAAATGGATATACTTTTTTGAGAGCAAAAATTCTTAAAACACATTAATAATATTTTTTTATATATGTGTCTAGTCAATTCTTATATAAAAAATTTTAGTGCTAAAATTTTTGAAACGCATTAATAATATATATGTATTTATAAACTTTTAATAATTTTTATATAAAACATGTTTTTATTTAAACTTTAAACTAACAAATAAAAAAAATTAAACCAAATTGTTAATGCAAAATAAAATCTAGCACCATGCCCTTACCCTTGCCTTTGTCTCAAGTATAATGTCATCTAAACCTATAAACTAGTTTTATTAGGTTCACTTCTTTTTCACACCATGCCCTTCTCTTAAATATAGTGTCATGTAATGTAATGTAAGTTCTCTAAAATTAACAATAGTTACTTAACCCATTGAACATCAAATGATTTTTTAAATGTATTGTCTCCCATGATATCAAATTATTAACTCAAGCTAAACATAATAGAATACAATTGCTAGCAAATAACATAATCATGCTTGTAAATCAATGTGAGCATGGATATGTATTAAGCTTGATGTGGTTTAGGTTTGATTGTTCCCTTCATCATTAAAAAGTTATGTAGTCACTTATACAAATCCTTTATATATATGGTTTTAAGTAAGGAGTGAGATAAATAATTAACGAATACTTTATTTTTTTAATTATTTAATTATTTTAATTTTTATAATAGTAAATTTTGCACTAAAGTTAAATTAGAATGTCTTATAACAAAGATATCCTAAAAAGATGAGAGAATTCTTTACATAAAGTAAAATTTTAAGAATTTTAAGTTGGGAATCATGTTATTTATTAATTTAAATAATTTATAATTGTGAGGCACTATGCCACAACTAAGAGAAAAAAAATGATGGGAGTTTCCATAATATTTTGGGCTAAAATCAAGAAAATCTTAAGAGAGGAAGAGAAGGGATAAAGTGAAGAAAAATAGATAAGAAAACCATGCTTATATCTTTAAATATCATCTTTTCTACTCTTTGTATAACTCTATCACAAGTATAATCCTTTATGAAACTTTTTAAGATTCAAACCTTCATCGTTTTTTTTTTCAAACACATCCTTTGTATTTCTTAGCATTTCCAAATACATTTCTATATTGATAGGGTTTCAAGTTTATTCTCATTGTCTACTTAATGTTTCCCACCATGTAGAAGGCTTATTAAACACAAGTGTATTATTTAGAACCAATACATTCTATCTACCACATCAGCAAGAGAGAAAGAGAGAGTATAAATAAGAAGAACACAAACTTAGGGGCTGGTGCAAGCTAATGCTAGTCACTTATGACGTGTTCGTTGCAATGGACTTCTGGAAAAACAGAAATTTGAACGTCAAAAAGCAATATTAGAGGTACCTACACAACTTTTTGGAATATGGTGTAAGAATATGAAACAAGGACAATCATATTACCTTTCGAAATATATATAACTTTTATTTATGGAAACTAAGCATAAATCCCAAAAAACGAGGTTCTTCTAAGGTTGGTATGTTATATTTTTCCCAAAAAATAATGAATATGTTTGAGTGGGTCCACTCGTTTGGTATGCAAATGGTGGAATTTTGTGAAAAAAATTATATAGAGTTGTAGATAACAGGTGTGTCTAGTGTAGCGTTATTTTTTCATATTTATTTATGTTAGATTTTTTATTTTTCAAATTAGGGAAGTCAACAAGGCCCTAAAATGACAAGGTCGAGCGTTGGTCCACCACATCTTAGTCTTAACATAGTCAATGAACGATATTCTTTTTCTAGGATGTAGGTCTTTGTGTCCTCTTGTTCTGGTTTTTTTCTGTTTTTTAAATAGGCGAGGCAATCAAAAGTTATAGCCGAAGCAAATAGACTACCTTTTGTGTTAGATTGACGTTAGTCCATTTAAAATTAAATAAAAAATAGAAAAAGATAATAGATTTAAACAAAAATTACATATTCAGAATCTACAGACAGAGTTACACAAGTGTGTGAATTTTCATTTACAGTGGACATGCGTGGCATATGGAAAATCATGCACAAAATAGGAGAAGTGGTACAAAACAAGTTTTTATGTCATAATACAGTCCAAACCACTTGGTTGGGCAACTCGAACCTAAAACCAAAGCAGCCAAGTCATCCACCACGTTGGTTGGAAAAAAGGTGCCACCAAAATTCTAAATTTAAATCATGCATGCGCGTAGTTTAAAACATAATGCAAACACACTATAAGCGCGATCGCGCTCTATGGATGTGCACACACTAAAAGCGCGTTCGCGCTAATTTGTGCGCGCACGTTAGGGACGCGTGTGCACATTTGTTAAGTAAACACTTTGTTTTGATTTTATTTTCAAGCATTTGTAATGGAATGATGATGAGGAGGATGATGACAATGATGATCAAATGAGGATGATGACTATGATGATGAGGAGGAGGATGATGACAATGATGATGAGGAGGAGGATGTCTATGATGATGAGGAGGAGGATGATGACTATGATGAGGAGGAGGAGGAGGAGGATGACAATGATGAGGATGAGGATGATGACTATGATGAGGAGGAGGAGGATGATGACTATGATGAGGAGGAGGAGGAGGAGGAGGATGACAATGATGATGATGAGGATGATGACTATGATGAGGAGGGGGAGGATGATGACTATGATGATGATGAGGAGGAGGATTACAATGATGATGATGAGGATGATGACTATGATGATGAGGAGGAGGATGCTGACAATGATGATGACTATGATAATGATGATGATGATGATGAACAATGATGGTGATGATGACGAGGATGAGGATCATGATGACTATGAGTATGAGGACGATGATTATGATGATGATGATGATGATGATTATGATGATGATGATGATGATGATGATGTTGATGACGACGACGATGATGATGAGGAGGAGGATAATGACTAAGATGATGAACAATGATGGTGATGATGATGATGATGATGAGGATGATGATCACGATGACTATTACTATGATGACAATGATTATGATGATGATGATGATGATGATGATGATTGCGATGATGTTGATGACGAAGATGAGGAGGAGGAGGAGGAGGATGACTATGAGGAAGAACAATGATGGTGATGATGATGAAGATGACGACGAGGATGATGACGATGTTGACGATGATGATGAACAATGATGATGATGATGATGATGATGATGATTGTGATGATGATGATAAGGATGATTTCAATGATGATGATGAGGATGATGACTATGATGAGGATGATGATGACAATGACAATGATGATGAACAATGATGGTGATGCTGACAATGATGAGGATGAGGACAAGGATGATGATGATGACAACGACGATGAGGAACAATGATGATGATGATGATAGGTTTAGTTAAAAATTTTATTTGATTTTATTTTCAAGCATTTGCAATGGAATGATGATGAGGAGGAGGAGGATGACAATGATGATGATGAGGATGATGACTATGATGATGACGACGATGATGATGATGGTGATGATGATGATGGTGAAAAATGATGGTGAGGATGAGGATGAGGATGATGATGATGATGATGATGATGACGACGATGATGAACAATGTTGGTGATGATGATGATGATGAGGATGATGACAATGATGATGATGAGGATGATGACTATGATGACAAAGAGGGTGAGGATGATGAGGATGATGATGATGATGATGATGATGATAACGATGAGGATGAGGATGAGGAACAATGATGATGATGATGAGGAGGATGATGATGATGATGAACAATGACAATGATGATGATGACGATGATGAGGACAAGGATGATGAGGATGATGATGATGATGATGAAGATGAGGATGAGGATGATGATGATGATGATGATGATTATGATGATGATGATGATGATTATGATGATGAGGAGGAGGATGTTGATGATGACAATGATGATGAGGAGGAGGATGATAATGACTATGATGATGTACAATGATGGTGATGATGATGATGAGGATGAGGATGATGATAACGAAGACTATTACTATGATGACAATGATTATGATGATGATTACGACGATGAGAATGATGATGTTGATGACGAAGATGATGATGATGATGAGGATGATGATGACTATGAATATGACTATGAGGATGAACAATGATGGTGATGATGATGAAGGTGATGACGAGGATGATGGCGATACTGACGATGATGAGGAACAATGATGATGATGATGATGATGATAAGGATGATTTCAATGACGATCATGAGGATGATGACTATGATGATGATGATGATGAGGATGAGGATGATGATGACGATGACAATGATGATGAACAATGATGGTGAAGATGATGGTGATGAGGATGAGGATGAGGATAATGATGATGATGACGACGATGAGGAACAATGATGATGATGATGATAGGTTTAGTTGAAACTCTGCTTTGATTTTATTTTCAAGCATTTGCAATGGAATGATGATGATGAACAATGATGATGATGAGGAGGAGGAGGATGATAATGATGATGATGAGGATGATGACTATGATGATGAGGAGGAGGAAGAGGAGGAGGATGACGATGACGACGACGATGATGATGGTGAACAATGATGGTGATGATGATGATGATGATGAGGATGATGATGAGGATGAGGATGGTGATGATGAGGAGGAGGAGGAGGATGAGGATGATGATGATGACGATGATGAACAATGTTGGTGATGATGATGAGGAGCAGGATGATGACAATGATGATGATGAGGATGATGACTATGATGATGATAAGGATGATGACTATGATGATGAAGAGGATGAGGATGAGGACGAGGATGATGATGATGACGATGACAATGAGGAACAATGATGATGATGATGATAGGTTTAGTTGAAACTTTGCTTTGATTTTATTTTCAAGCATTTGCAATGGAATGATGATGAGGACGAGGAGGATGACAATGATGTTGATGAGGATGATGACTATGATGATGATGATGAGGATGATGATGATGATGATGATGATGATGATGATGATGATGACGACGACGACGATGATTATGATGATGATGATGATAATGATGATGATTACGATGATGAGGATGATGATGTTGATGACGACGATGATGATGAGGAGGAGGATGATAATGACTATGATGATGAACAATGATGGTGATGATGATAATGATGATTGCGATGATGAGGATAATGATGTTGATGACAAAGATGATGATGATGATGAGGATGATAATGACTATGAAGATGACTATGACGATGAACAATGATGGTGATGATGATGAAGATGATGATGAGGATGATGACGATGCTGACAATGCTGAGGATGAGGATGATGATGAATATGAAGATGACTATGACGATGAGCAATGATGGTGATGATGATGAAGATGATGACGATGATGATGATGATGATGATGATGATGATGATGATGATGAACAATGATGGTGATGACGACGACGATGATGAGGATGGTGATGAACAATGATGGTGGTCATGAACAATGATGGTGATGATGAGGATGATGAGGATGATGATGATGACGATGATGAACAATGTTGGTGATGATGATGATGATGAACAATGTTGGTGATGATGATGATGAGGATGATGACAATGATGGTTATGAGGATGATGACTATGATGATGAGGATGAGGGTGAGGATGAGGATGAGGATGATGATGATGATGATGATGATGATGATGAACAATGATGGTGATGATGATGACGATGAGGATGAGGATGATGATGATGATGATAGGTTTAGACTATATTGTAGTGGTGATGATGATGATAGGTTTTAGACTATATTGTAAAAATACTCGAAACAATCATGAATATGAAGTCGTTGTTGAATAACGTTAGTCATTAAATGAAATAAACGTTAGTGAGTAATTACTCTAAATGTTAAACAGGGGCACATGTGCATTTGAGTTTGCATGTGCGTCAATGCGTGCACACAGTCTAAGTAGTGTGGAAATGAAAGGAATAAGCCTTGCTTTAGAGAGAGGGAAAGCTAGGAGTCTAGGGAAAGGGTTTTATCAAGGGTTAGGCTAGAATAGAATGGTTTAGGTGTGTCTTATGGCTGCCTAATAGGTAGCATTACAGTCTAGTTTGAAAGATAGACCTAGGGTTGGTCAAGGATAGAAAATGGAGTAGAAGGCCAAAGGTTAGACTCTACTATGTAAATACCAAAGGTAGACAAATGCTTTCTATTGCAATTTGGACAATGAATAAGACTGTATTTTTATGCATTTGTGTATTTTTTTTGTTAACTAACCTACAATGTTAAATTTTTTATGCATTTTATTGTGAACATATAGACTTTATTGCTTCGTCAACAATAAGTATTGCATGTGCATCAATTGTAAACTACTAATGTAAAGAAGTACAAAATGATATATTAATATACAAAAATTTCCAATCATATACAAAATATGGCAATTCGTGCCCTATACAAAATATGGCAACTCGTGCCCTATACAAAATATGGCAACTCGTGCTAAAATGCCACATCATGACTAGTGTACATAGGAGTCTCTCTCAATCCTCCTGCCCACCCTCGGAGCTCCTAGGTACAACTCCAAAATCGATCTTCCCCTTCTTTGAGCTAGAGGAAACTCGGTTCTTCCGGCTGCTTCGACCACCACCCCTTGGGCTCTGAAATGACAACAACCAAATGTCAACTCCTACAGGCAATTATACAAGTATAAAACATAATTTAAATATCAAAATTACATTTTCAAATTTTAAATAGCTCACATGAGATGAGACCGTAAGTGGAGAGTGGGATACCCTCCTCTATGATCCAAGTCTCTCAGCAATGTCACCATGCAACATTTAAACAGTAAGATAACTCATAGAATTTACTACTATGTTAATTTTCGTTAATATTGAATGAGATTTTCATAAACTAATCAATCTCACCATGAACACAACATGCTAGTCCTGGGGGCTGGCAGGTGGAGCAATCGAATGCTCCTCAGGGGTGGTAGGTGGAGCAGTGGGTTGTACAACCTGCTCTGATGCTAGGGTGGATGGCATAGCGGAGGATGTAGCCACATCGATGTTGGCTACAACACTAGGGCGGCACAATGGGAGAGGGCATGGAATGGAGTGGGAGAAGTTGTGATGTATGGTAATAAACGCCAATTGGATGTAGAATGGAACGGGCCACCCTTGAAGAGGAAATGAGGGTTGTGGGGGAATACGGAGGAGGG
>LPNX010223256.1:234835-244853 GCA_001517045.1 Pseudotsuga menziesii | reverse complement strand
GGGCGGGGGGGGAGCTGGATCGAAGTGTGGTGGTGGGTGGGAGGCAAGGGATGGATGGAATGGGGTGGGGAGGGATGCAGGGAAAGTGACATGTATTCTAGGGGCTACACCTGGCATATATGGTGGGAAAAAGGCAGTCGATGGAGAGATAGTGACATCAATGTGCCTATGTGGTGGGACCTGCATACATATTCATGGCATCATGTATTAGTACATAAAAAATATAACTATATGAATCTAAGCCATCAAAACTAAAATTAAATTTATACTTTATTACAAGATACCTACTCACAAGGGGATCTACTGATCCCTGGGGGGGATGGTTGATCACTCAATACTGTGGACACCTGTTCATTTGCACAAAAATATTTAGATACAATTAGTAAATATTAACTAAATATGGGCCGACAATTTAAATAAATATGTGACGATTGACAAGAACTAATTTAGTGATACAATAGAAGTCACAAATCAATTAAGCGACATAACATCAATGATATGATGGTGATAATAAAAGTCCCAAACTTGCATAATAATTTTTCTTTTAAATTATGATTTTGAGGGATGTTACATTTTTCTCTATTTTAGACAATATCCACAATGTTTATGGGCTTACTCCTTAGACTTTCTTGTCAGTCCTTGAAATGATATTCAAAATTTATATGCTTGTCTTATGCAATATCAAAGGATGGATGATTTGTATGGTAAGTGTTTGTCATATTTTTACTAACTATATCTTTGAAAATTGTATCCATTATTGATGCTAAAGTTTCCTTATATACGAATTAGTTGACTAGTTATCCCTAGTAAACATTGCTTATGCTTCATTTCCTTTCTGGTCTAGAGAGTTGACATGGCTATGAGTTCTCTTCTCCTCCTATTTCAAACCTAATATTTTAAGGTATCCTAATTGAGAACACCCTTCTTAGTACATTTTATTCTAAGTTTCTATAGGTAGCATACTGAGCAGATAATGGTTGTTTTCACATATTCAATTATTGACAATACAACTAAGACCCAATTCATTAATTACCAATTTAATTATCTAACCCATCATCTTGGTGCATCTCCATGTAAATGTTTTCCACGTAAGTTTCTTTTAGGTCCCTCATTTTTACACCAATGTCAAACATACTTCCTAGCTTGTTACCAATTAAGGTAAGAGAACATTCCAAACATTTTTTAAGGAATTGAATGAATTTTAAGATAGTGTGGTAGAATATTTTTTTTTCTCTCATGACCTTGTTAGAAAAACAGGATTGCGGAGCAATAACAATAAACAATAAACACAATGCAAATATTAAAAAAAATTACAAGAGATACACATATCTTGGATGACAAGATCAACTACTAACATTAAATTTAATTACTGAAAGAAAACTACCTGTGTGTATGGTGTCACGATGTACTTTGCAGCTGCCATGGCTCCATCTAGGTTGAAGGAACCAGCTTCCTCCCACCCGTGTGTTGGAGACTTGGCACTGAATAATTGGACATTAAAAAAATCAAGTCATCAACATCTGATTCTAAGTTAAATTTATTAGAAATTATGACATTAAATAAAACAATAACTAACCTAGTGTAGGTATCTCTCTGTGCCATGCTCCTGCATGGGAACTTGGCATGGATGCCCATAATGAGAAAAACAATGTGGAACTGGTCTCATCGAGCTAGATGGATCCATTTGGATACCACCTATATCTGCTCTCCCTCGCCCACCACCAATAGACCATGCAAAAGTGTGTCTCTCGAGGGGGTCCTACTTTCTCTACGAGGACATAGCCACAAATGCGGTATGCCTGAGAAGGTTCCATGTGGCATGTCTGATGGTCTCATGGATCTCATCTATCCTGCTACCTAACCCAGGGGGTTGAGGAGGTGGGTTTGGATCTCACCTAGGTGCAATAGGTCCTCTGAGTGGGTTCTGGTGGGTGTGAGGTCGATCTTGGGCTGAGCCAAAACTGATGCCCTGGAACTCAGTGGTGGCGAAGTAGTTCACATGGAACCCTAACACAAACTCAGCCAATAGTTTCCTGAGAAAATACTGTGGGACATCGACATTATTGCATGGAGGCTTGTTGAATACCATGAGCCATATCTTCCTCCAGTTTTCTCTCCCTGGCTGGTAATTACACTAGTCCATGCAAACTCACCTATTCCTCACAAATGGAGGCTATCCTATTCTAGGATCTGTAAATTTTCTCCATAGTTGGACTTTTGTGATATTTAGGTTTTTTATATCCTCTTTGGATATACCGGTGCTATTATGCTCTCTCATTCGAGCCCTATATTTGCTCAAACTAGTTATCTCACTGTGGGCAATGTTGATAGATTCTATAATGTTTTGTATTGATGTGGCGAGGGAAACCCGAGAGGGTTCCCTCATGTTCTTCAATTCATCACTCAAAATTATTAATTGGTTTAAATCCCTGTGTAATTCATCTTCGGGGTTTTCTTCATTTAATTCAGGTTTTGGGTCCTCTGTTTAGTTTATTTCATTCATTTTTTTGGATGGTTCATTAGTATTGGTCATTGTGGTTAGGTAATTTGTACCTGCAGTATCAAATTTTTCCCATTTCAATTGATTTTCAATTTTTTTAATTTTGTATTTTATTTTAAAAATAATAAAAACAATGAAAGAAACAAAAAAAATTGCATTCCTACTCTATTTACGTTACTTCAGTGTCGTTTTAAGTGATTTGCACAAGTTAGTTGGGCTCCTTGGGGGTCGAATTGGGGGTCGCTGGCTCCTCCTTGCGCGCTCGTGGGTTGATAAAAAACAAATACGCCCACTGTTTTGTTTTTTTTAAATACACAGGGACACATGCACGTCCCTATTTTCCATCGCGCCCAACACGCACGCGCGTCCAAATGCGCATGCGCATCCAAATGCACGTGCACGTCCACATGCACGTGTGCGCTCTTATTTCCCACGCTGGAAATCCGATATGGAGGTTCGTCACTCCAAAGCGGGAGCGTGTGCACACATCTAAGCGGTGCGTGCGCGTTGTTGATTAGGCCCACTCACACGCTCCTATTGCATCATAATTGTGTAGCAGCTTCTTGCGGGTGCCCTTAGCCATTACTCCATGAAAAAGGGACCACTAATTCAAATCACGTATTGAAAATATATATAGCATTCTAAATGAGATCAATTATATCAAAACAATTATCCTTGTATTATGTAAAAATAAAATAAAAATATCCACATAAGGCGTATCCATGTTTTACCCAACTTCCATCCCTTTTAATATATTCACCTTCTATTAGTTTATATTTCAATGTTGATTTTCATTGAAATCATGATCAAAGGATCTACACCTAATGGCTATCTCTAAGAGACTCAATGTTTGCAAAATGAATTATTGCACTAGTGCTTGGTTTATTATTAGATTCACTTCTCCTTCATGGGTTGTGCGCAAGCTAATGAGGGTCCCTTTTGACACGTTAGATGCAACCAAAAACTGGAAAAAAAAACAGACATCCATCAACTTATATCGATATTTTGTTACACTTACACAATGAATCTTGCGATCAGTAAAAAAATAAAATGTAGGAAACTGAATGACGTTTCAAAGTATATAATTTTTTTCTATTGAAAATGTTCTTAAATAACTAAAGTTAGATCTTTTTTAATGAACACTTCTAATTTTTTGGACAAATTATAAGGTATGTGTTTTGTGGGTGCAACCTTTGAGTGCCTAAATGATTGAATCAAATTACGAAAAATGGTAGACATATAGAGAAAATATAGTACTAGTGCACGAATTTTTTTCCAAAAATAAAAATAATATTTTTTAATTATCTAAGTGATCAAACCTTGAAAAAAATATCTCAATTATGGGTGCAGTGTTTGAATGTATTAATGCAATTATTTGGAAATGGTTTTTTAATAGCATGTATAGGTTGGTGTTCTTTATTGCACCATACATTTTTTTTTCAAAATGGTTGAGAAACGAGATAGTTATGGACAAAACACTAGCAATGTGTTTTTTGAGTTGAGGAGTGCTGACACAAGATAAATAAGGAAAAAATAGAAAAATATATATATTCTTGTTAAAAATTACATATTTGGAATCTAAGAAAAAACATATATGTTTCTAAAATTTCATAAAAAATGGAGGTGTGCAGTGTACTGTAACCAATGGCTAAACACAACAATATTGAAAATTTCGATGCAATGCTCAATTAGACATGGTTTATCATACTCGAAGGCATAGACATGATGAATTCAAAGCAAAGTCCGAAGCAGACACATAGGCATAAGAATGCCATGCCAGCTTGGGTGGAGGCTCAACCATAGTGACACTAAACGTGCTCACATTTTGTTTAAATTCAAATTTGTGTTCCCGCCAAATATAAGTGTGCACGCGTTATATTAATGCAAAATGCGCACACGTTTTGTAAGATTATTACACGTGCACATTACTACACTTAGACACCACCCCCTGTCTACTTCCCAACCCTTTCTCTCTCACACACACAGACACCCACATTACACATCCATAGGTCACCCCCTACCACTAACAATCCCCCTCTTCCCCTAATTTTGAATTTTACAACTACTTACCAGGGCTGACATCTCTATGAGAGTCTAATAACCCTAGTGCCCCTCAACTGTGGGGACTTTTCCTTCGATCAAAAAGGAGGTTAACCTTAACTCAATTGTCAAGACTATTGCCCCGACTTACAATGGAGGGTTAACCTAAATGCCTTTACATTACTTTATTATATTAATGACTCTCCCGATAGGAACATCGGGGTATAATGAAATACACATGATTCTCCCGATAGGAACATCGGGGTACAATATAATTTATACAAGTGAATACATTTCTAAGTTACAAATACATCAACACTCCCTCTTAACTAGGAAGGTATTCTCTTGACACAATTCATCAGCACAAGTCTTCTTCTCTGGATCAAGTCTGGATCATCATCAAAGATGGATCATCACTGGATCATTATCGAAATTGGATCACCATCAAAGCTGGATCATCAATGGATCATCATCGAAACTAGATCATCACTGGATCATCATCAAAGCTGGATCATCACTAGATCATCATCATCACTGCTTCCACTATCTCAATCAACTGGTTCTATCTCTCAATTATACTCATCATAGGAAGTTCTACAGAGCCATCCCTTTTTCAAGCTAGTTGTAGGCCTAACCTCCATGTAGGTATTCATCTTCTTCAGCACTTATATCTTACCCAGTCAAAAAGGCCCACCCAACACTTACATCTGACCATGGGAGGAACACATCCACCACCATGTCAGAAAGGCCCAACACTCAAATTTGACCATGGGAGGCCCAACCTGCCACCATGTCAGAAAGGCTCATCCAACACTTATATCTGACCCATTCAGAAAGGCCCAACACTCACATCTAACCATGGGAGGCCCAGCCTGCCACCATGTGAGAAAGGCTCAACACTTATATCTACCCATGGGAGGCCCAACTTGCAACCATGTCAAAAAGGCTCAACACTTATAT
This sequence comes from Pseudotsuga menziesii, assembly GCA_001517045.1. NCBI lineage: Eukaryota > Viridiplantae > Streptophyta > Pinopsida > Pinales > Pinaceae > Pseudotsuga > Pseudotsuga menziesii. The sequence goes on along the minus strand of LPNX010223256.1, from coordinate 239,353 downwards.
CCAACCATGGGAGGCCCAGCCTGCGACCATCTCGAAAAGGCTCAGCACTTATATCCGACCATGGGAGGTCCAGCCTTCCACCATGTCAGAAATCCTCAGCACTTATATTTGACCATGGGAGGCCCAGCCTGCCACTATGTCGGAAAGGATCAGCAATTATATCTGACCCAGTCAGAAAGGCTCTGCACTTACATCTGACCCAGTCAGAAAGGCTCTGCACTTACATCTGACCATAGGAGGCCCAACATGCCACCATGTCAGAAAGGATCTGCACTTACATCTGACCATGGGAGGACCTGGCTACCACCATGCCAGAAAGGTTCCTGCACTTATATCTGACCATAGAAGGAACCAATCCTACCATGTCAAAAATGCTCTCGGAATCATCACCTCCCCTTGGAGGAAACCTCGATATGGAGAACACCAAGCTCTCCCTAAAGTACTCGAACTTCACTTTGGCCATTTATAGAATAGAATCACATCAGGGACGATTACATCCAAGGATAACCTGTGAGCTTCGCCAGGACTAATTACATCCGAGGACAACCTACAGGATCGTTTTATGTCTGAGCCACCAATGAGCTTCGCCAGGATTTTATGCTTAGAAAACCTTTCTTCACCGACTATGCTAGAACTCCCTCTTTCGAGAGATCTTGATCTAGATCACATATTGGAGCTTCATTTCTCCTCTCTGCATCATACAAAAATTCAAGTCAGATCAATCAAATCAAATAGTAGTTTTCAAAAGAAACATACTACCTCCCAAATATTCGAGGAAGTGGCAATATATTTTGCCTCGGTTTTTCTCAGCGCCATGCAATATTCCTTCCTGCTAAACTAAGATATCACACATGATTCCATACTAAAATAGCACCCCAAAGTGCTCTTCGTATCAGTGGAACTACCTGCCTAATCCGAATCCACATAACCCTCTAGGTTAGTCTTCTGATTTGCTACATACTTTAGCCCATAATTAACTATACCCCTTAGGTACCTCACTACATGCTTTGCAACCATCAGGTGAACATGTCTCAATGTGTTCACAACAAAGAAAATATCTGGTCTCGTATTCGTCAGGTACTTCAAGGAGCAAATCATCTGATGATACATCATGGCATCAACCGATTATGATGAAGCAACACACAATAGCTTCAGTTTCGATGCCATAGGTGTGTTCATGGCCTTGCAGTCCATCATCTTGAACCTCTTTAGGATCTCTACTGCATACTTCCATTGTCCCAGGGAAATTCCATCTGCATTCTGCCACACCTCCATGCCTAGAAAGTAGTGCATCATACCCAAGTCCTTCATCTCGATCTTAGCAGCAAGCTTCCTCCTTGCAACTTTAATGAGTTCCTCTTTTCCTGTCATGAACAAATCATCAACATATAACAAGAGCATCACTGGTATTCCACATTCAACCTTGAAGTAAAGGTTGGAATCCGCTTTACTCTCAATAAATCCTAGAGCCATAAGTAATCTTTCCATCCTGTCGTATCTTGTTGAACCTCAAGATATTCTGTAGTAATTCCCTCTGAAGCGGAGCATCATACTCCCTCTATCTTTCATACTCTATGTATTGAAACATTGTGTGCTAGAGTGACAAGTAGCTTCCTCTACTACTAATATTCTATGTATCCATATAGGGTCACTGGATACCAAGATCCTCTATCTTGAACCTTTTCAAGAGTTCTTCTTGCACCCATCTGTGAGCTTGGAATCCTCTATAGGCTTTCATATTCAACCTTGTAGAAAAGGTTAATATCTTCATCACTCTAGATGATCTTCAAGCTCCTCATGTATGTGTTATCCTATGGGTGTCTTCTGAGCTTGTACAAGGCCTTCTTTCATTTGCACACATGATTATGCCTGTCATGTGTCTTAACTTCTAGTGGCTACAAATGTCTCTTCATAGTCTATGCCTTCTTTCCATGAGAAGCCTCATGCTACGAATATTTCCTTGTATCCCACGATGTTTCCATCTACTTCATGCTGCATCATATAGATCCATATGGAAAACATTATGGACTTCCCTTCAAGTCTCGATATTGCATCCTAGACATCATTCTTCTTGAACTGGTGTTCTCCTTCCCTTTCTTATTGGCTACTTCTTCATAGCTTGAAGGCTCTGCATCAATGATGTCTTTGAACGGTGTCACATAACTAGAGTGTCTCTGAGGCCTCTTTCTTTCCTTGAAAGTATCATCATATTATTCTTCATCTTGGATTCTTTCTTGAACTGTTGTCACTTGTTCTTCGGAACAAGTCTCATCCTTATTTTCTTGTAGGTTATTGTACGCGATATTTCCTACAAGTCAAATGCATTTGTATGGTTAGAAACATTGCATAAGACATATTCATAATGGTAAATTATTATGCATAAAGATATAATCATGCAACTATTTTATCCAATACAACATTTATCCATATCTCATGGAAACTTTCTAGATGCCTTCCATCTCTACCATGACATCATTGAGATTGGTCAAGGAATCAATCTCAATGATCCTTCAAGAAATTTACTTCAAATAGCTTGGTCAAGGAATCAAACATCTCTTTAGGTGTCTTTAGGGAAGACACTTGTGGTATAAGGTGATGGAATCAACAACAATCCTCTTGGCCTTAACCAATTTCTTCTTGTGTAAGGCTTTAGCCTCATCTCCCTCTGGAACTAGAACCTCTCCACTTATATAGGTGTCCAATTCATTTTCTTCAAAAACCAGTGAAATCCTATACTTCCATGCTTGGAAGTTGTCTTCTTCACCAAGATTTTCATCAAGCTGGTGTGATTAGTCATTTTGAAATGAGAACCTCAAATGTAAATAGCAAAAGATTAGATCTTACCGATTTGAGGTGTCCATCCCGATTCCGAAGTTGGTTGATCTAGGGTTTGTCAGAGAAACCCTAATTTTCAAAAATTGAAATATTTTTGAAATGATTGGATAGAAATATGGGCCTCTTCAAGGCGAGCAGTCCAATGTACTCCTTTTCTGAAAACGGTGGAGGGAAGCTCCCGGAACAAGAAGCCCTGGTTTTCCATTTCCTCTGCAGAAATTCCTAAGGTTGTTTCTGTGGTATCTTTGAAATTACTACTCCTCTATATTTGAAATTTTGTACTGAGGTAACCTCATCTATCCTATTTCCCACACCGTAGGTTTTACCAGAATTGATTTCACCAATTGGGACTTATGAGAGTTTTCCCAAGGTGACTTATTTTAGAATTGTTCAACACATTGAACTTGTACGGACTTCCACGTGTCCCTGTTTCATCATCAGGGTCTAAAAATTTTACCACATAAATTATAGTCCATGCCCTATCTACAACAACTTGCGAAATTATATTTGGACCTTTGTATCCCATGATACAACAATTCTCCCTAGGTGTCCTGTTTAGGGATGAATCCTAGAAGAGGATGGAACCCTGATTTGGAGGAAACATATCTCCTGGAATATAGTCAATCTGAGGCTGAAATTTTTAAATAGGGTACATCAAAATTTTATCTTTGTCTTGTGAAAATTTTGTCCCCTGAGACTTCTTCAATCTCGAGATATAGCGAATGTACCAAAACTACCTGTTTTAGTATTTTAGGGTTTTTCAGGCCCGGGGTCAAACTAGGGTTTGACTTTCCTAGAGTTTTACCCAACCAAAAATCTCAACCTTGGTCTCTAAACTTCAATTTTGATGAGGAGATAACTCCTATGCCGGGCTCACTGAAAAATTCCTCTTCTGTAAAAAGACCTAATTTCCTACAACAAGAACTAAAAATGCTCGGAATCAAATTATGCTTCGATAGAAAGATGTGCCCTTCAATGGAGAGTTATCCTAATCTCATTTTTCTGGTGGATTGTGGAGAGAGACCCAAAAAGTAATAAGCCCTATCTTCTGCAGCTACACAGTGTCTTCTTTTCAGCTTAGCTCTAATACCATGTTAGATTTTTATCATTTAAGCAATATGATCTAGGATCTTATCTGAGAGAATAACATGCACATCAATAATCACAAGAGACAAGATACACAAAGATTTTCCTTGGGGAAACCTTAAAGAAGAAAACCCCGCAACTTCCTCGGAGATAGAATGAACACCAATGGCAGTAGTAAAACCCAAAGACAGAAAATATGATCTCCAACAATTGTTCTCTCTATCACTTGTGTGAGAAATTCCTCTCTCACTCATGCTCCCCAGTTGAGTGAGTGTGTGTATAAAATAGAGAGTCTCACTCTCTATTTATACTAGTTTACAAATTTTACAATTACTTACCAAGGCCAACATATCTAGGAGACTCTAATAACCCTAGTGCCCCTCAACTGTGGGGACTTTGCCCTCCGATCAACAAGGAGGGTTAACCTTAACTCAATTGTGGGGACTATTTCCCTAACTTACAATGAAGGGTTAACCTCAATGACTTTACATGAATTTATTATATTAATGACTGTCCTGATATGAACATCAAGGTATAATGAAATACAAATGATTCTCTCGATAGGAACATCGAGGTACAATATAACATATACAAGTG
>LPNX010223256.1:193636-234738 GCA_001517045.1 Pseudotsuga menziesii | reverse complement strand
AACTCATACTTACTCATATTAACCCTCGGCCCCCACTCTCTCTCTCCCTCCCCAATAACTCTTACTAAGCCCTTCTCCACTCTCTCTCACTCCCCAATTCATAAAACTACACATAACCCCCACCTCCTATCTATTCCCCAACCCCCTCTCTCTCTCTCTCTCACACATACATCCCTTTGTATCCCCCCACCACTAACACCCACCCTACTCTACTCTCTCTCACTCCCAAACTCATACAAATACACCTAACCCACACCCCCCTATCCATTCCCCAACCCTCTCTTTGTATCTGTCATGTCACCAATTAAATAATTTCCAAATAAGACTACTTGCAAATAATGTTCCAATAACCTACTAGTTCCCTAGGTTGAGATGGATACATAAATTTTGTAATAAGGGGATATGGGACCCAAAACAACTTAAGTTTACCATATTAATATTTAAATGGGTCACACAACCGATAAATGTTAAGAAAATAAGGTGGCATGGGTTCATGAAGACACTTGGAAGCTTGTGGAGCCTTTGTATGACTAGATTCCCCACACACTTGGCATGATCTTCATCCAAATTCAAGCACATGTGTAATGTAGCATTATTGGATGGTTATGTGGTGTCAAATATCATATAATGAGCCAAGTAATTCAAAAAGGTCAAGGAAATTTACTCCCATGGAAGAGGAAGAGACTAGAAGACAAGTTGTGCCAATTGTAAAGAGATTCCATGCACTCTATGACAAAAAATCATGAAATATTGTATGACAAGTATGACAAATTCAGACCTTATAGTAGACATATGAAAAATATGAGATGATAGGGATAAAAATATCCACCAATAGGTCGAATTTGGGGGTTAGAGGCATCCATTCGAATTAGGGAAAGAATTGGAGCATGAAGAGAGAGACAAGTGTCATGAGAGTTACTAACCCAGTGAGGGTAGTTGGAGGAATCCCATGGAGTGAAATTCAAACTTAGGAGGCCTCATTAAGTTAATAAAATGATGTCATGAGGAATGAGAATAGTTTTTTATCATTTTTTCATTGGCCTTTGGAATTTTGGAGAGATTTTGCTTGTCCATTACACGGTAAGTGTTCACTCGCCTTGCTTGTGAACCAATTTCAAGGGACTTGGATCCCTTTCCAAGTTGGTTTATGGAGAGGCCATTCAGACCTCTCATTGGAGATTAATGCCAAACTTTTAGTTTTAGGTTGAATGTCCATACATTCGAATTCTCATCTATCTCCCTATTATATCATTCCTTCTTCTCCATTCCCCCACACTCACATTTGATAGCACACTTGTTGGAGTGATTTGATAGAACACTTGATGGAACACTCTTAGAGTAGCCAAATTACTTGCTCTAGAACCCTCGACCATGTTTGTTGAACCAAAAGGACAAATGTTGATCAATGTTCTGTTGATGTAATTGTAACTTCGGAATGTATTCATCCATATTTCTTATGTATTGGAACCTAATGTTTATTCTGGGATGTATTGTAATGTATTTGAGTCATGTCATACCCCGATGTTTATTCCGGGAAGTTTCTATAATGAGAAAGTCATGTCAAGTCATTATGGTTAACCCTCCTATTGGTCAAGGGTTAAAGTCCCCACAGTTAATGGGGCCCTTGGTTTATTAGACTATCCTAGTGAAGTCGACCCTAGGTGAGTCATTGTAAGTTGGGGCAATAATCCCCACCATTGTGTTACCATCCTATTGGTTGGAGGAGGAAAAGTCCCCACAAGTGGTGGGGCACTAGGGTTATTAGACACTCCTATAGATGTCGGCTCTAGTAATTAATTGTTAAGTGAGGCCGACATGTTGGAGTGGGTTCCAAGTGAACAGAAGAATATAAATAGAGAGTGAGAGCCTCTCTATTTATCATACTCATACACACACACTCACTCATTGGGGCGCATGAGTGAGAGAGGAGAAGCTCTCTCAGTGTGAGAGAGAGAGACTACTGATGTCGGGAGATCATCTTACTGTTTTCCGGTTTTACCTTTGGTGTTTATTCTATCTCCGAGGAAGTTGTGGAGTTTTCTCCTTTATGGTTTCCCTGAGGAAAATCCTTTGTGTCTCTTGTCTCTTGTGTTGTGCTTATGTTTTATTGATGTGCTTGTTATTCTCTCAGTTAAAGATGCTAAGATCATAATGGTAGCTTATATGATAAAAATCTAACATGGTATTAGAGCTAAACTGAGAAGAAGACATTGTGTAGCTACAGAAGCTAGGGCTTCTTACTTTTTGGGTCTCTCTCCACAATCCATCAACAAAAGTATGCTAGGCTGACTCTCCATTGAAGGGTGCATCTTTCTATCGAAGTAGAATTCGATTCCGAGCATTTTCAGTTTTCGATGCGGAAATTAGGGCTTTCTACAGAAGAGGAATTTTTGAGTGAGCCCAACATAGGATTTTTCTCCTCATCAAAATAGAATTTTAGATACCTGGATCAAGAAATTTGGTTGGGTGAAACTCTGGGAAAGTCAAACCCTAGTTTGACCCCGAGCTAGAAAGACCGTAAATACTAAAACTGCTAAGTTTTGGTACATTCGCTATATCCTGATATTGGAGAAGTCTCAGGAGCTGACAATTGTAGGGGCCAAAGATAAAATCCTTATAGCACTGTTTCCAAAATTCAGCCTCATATTTGCTATATTTTGGGAGATCTGATCCCTCCAAGTTAGGGTTCCAGCCTCTTCCAAAATTCATCCCTAAATAGGACACCTGGGGCGAATTGCAATATATTGGGCTACAGAGGTCCAAATGGAATTAATAAAGATGTTCTAGAAATGGTACAGACTGTACGTTTGGTGTTTTGAAGATCAGACTTAGAATATGAACCAGTGACACGTGGAATGCCATACAACGTCGTTGTTCTGAACATTCTTGTAACAGGTCACCGTGGGAAAAGGATCATAAATCCCAAATGGTGAAACCAATTCTGATGAAACCTATGGTGTTGGATCAAGGACATGTAATTTTACCTCAGTGCTAAATTTTAGACACACAAGAGTAGTAATTTCATAGATATCACAGAAATAGTAATAGACATTTCTGCAGAAGAAATTGGAAAACTAGGGCTTCCTATTCTAGGAGCTTCCCTCCACTATTTTCAGAAAAGGAGTACATTGGACAGCTCCATTTGAAGAGATATATTTGTCTATCCAATCAGATCTAAAATATTCCAAGTTTTTAAAATTAGGGTTTCTGTGACAAACCCTAGATCAGCCAGCTCTGGAACCAGGATGGACACCTCAAATCGGTAAGATCTAATCCGTTGCTATTTTCATTTGAGGTTCTCATTTCAAAATGATCTATCACATCAGCTTGATGATAAGCTTGGTGAAGTTGAAAACTTCCAAGCATGGAAGTATATGATCTCTTTGAAGAAAATGAATTGGACACCTACATGAGTAGAGAGGTTCCGGTTCCAGAAGGAGATGAGGCTAGAAGCCTTACACAAGAAGAGCTTGGTCAAGGCCAAGAAGATCATGGTTGATTCAGTCATGGGTCAACGTGTCTTCCCTAAAGACATCGATGATTTTTTATTCCTTGACCAAGCTATTTGAAGGGAAGAACATAAATCAGAATATGACCTTAAGAAACCAGTTGAAGGAAGTGAAGATCCATAATGCAGAGACCATACAGTCATACTTTACAAGGGTCTCTCAAATCAAAGAAAAACTTGAAGCAGTAAAAGAAAAAGTGAAGAATACAGAAGTGGTGATACCCACCTTGAATGGCCTCCCAAGATCATGGGATTCATTCATTCAAGGAATGTGTGCCAGAAGGAAGTGATTACTTTCAGCAAACTCTATGAAGAAGAAGAAGCTCGACTAATAAGAAGAGAAGAGAAGATGGGAGCAATTGAAGAACAAGCTCTCACCATCGAAAGAAGATCCCTCAAGCAATGAGGAATATGAAGGAATTGATTCTTGAAGAACCTCTTATCCATCTTGAGAGCTTGGATAAGAAATGATGAAGTCATGAATGAAGAAGATGATGAAGCGGAAGGATCAAGAAGGAGTCTACCCACGAAACAAATAAAGATAAGTATTGAATTGTCATTTCATGATATTGTTTTTGTTATTCAGTTGATGTATTATGCATGATAGAATGTTTGCATTAACGACAGTATACTACTAATATGCATGTGATGGGTAAGTAGCTCATGGTGCTATACAACTCTCCATTGCTACTTATCTAGAATGAAACCTCTTTGCTGACATATTGGATTAGTGCACAATCTCAATGTTGTCTTGGTAGAGATGGAAGGCATCTAGAAAGTTTCCATGAGATATGGATGGATGTTGTATTGGCTAAAATAGTTGCATGATCGTATAATTATGCATAAGAATTTTTCATTATGAATATACCTTATGAAATGTTTCTAACCATACAACTGCATTTGACTTGTAGGAAAGACCGCATACATAAATGCCTACAATAAAAGAAGGATGAGACTTGTTCCGAAGAACAAGTGACGACAGTTCAAGATGAAGAATAATATGACGAATGCAGTGACATCATTGATGCAGAACCTTCAAGCTATGAAGAAGTAACCAAGATGAAAGGGAAGACTGGTTCAAGAAGAATGATGTCTAGGATGCAGTATCGACACATGAAGAGAAGTTCGTAGTTCCATCATGCATTAGATGGAAACATCGTGGGATACAAAGCAAGATTCGTAGCACGAGGCTTCTCATGAAAAGAAGGCCTAGAATACGAAGAGACATTTGCAGCCAGTAAGAGTTGAAACACATACATGATGAGCTTGATGAAGATCTTAACCTTTGCTACAAGGTTGAATATGCAAGTCTATACACTAGATGGTCACATAGAATATTAGTAGCATAGGAAGCTACTTGTCACTCCGGGATAGAATGTTCAGTGCATAGAGTATGGAAGACAAAGGGAGTATGATGCTTTGCTTCAAAGGGAGTGACTACAGAATATCTTGAGGTTCGACATGGTACGACAGGATGGGCAGATTATTGATGACTCTAGGCTTTACTGAGAGTAAAGCAGATTCCAACCTTTACCACAAGGTTGAAGATGGAAACCCAGTGATGCTTCTACTATATGTAGATGATCTATTTGTGACAGGTACGAATGGGTTGATTACTGATATGAAGAGAAAGCTTACTGCCGAGTTCGAGATGAAGGATTTGGATATGATGCATTATTTTCTAGGTATGGAGGTGTGGCAGAGTGTGGATGGAGTCTTCCTTGGACAAGGGAAGTATGCAGTAGAGATCCTGAAGAGGTTTGGGATGATGGACTGCAAGACTATGGCCACACTTATGGCATCGAACCTGAAGCCATTGAGTGATGCTTCTTCAGAGTTAGTTGATGCTACGATGTATCGTCAGATGATTGGGTCATTGATGTACCTGACGAACACGAGACCATACGTTTGCTTTGCTGTGAACACCTTGAGCCAGTTCTTAACAGATCCAATAAATGTTCACTTGATTGCTGCAAAGCATATTCTGAGGTACCTAAGGGGTATATTTGATTATGGGCTCAAGTATGATGTGAATCAAAGGATTAACCTAGAGGGTTATGTTGATTCAGATTGGGCAGGCAGTGCCATCGATAGGAAGAGCACTTCATGGTGTTGCTTCAGTATGGGATTAGGTGTGATCTCTTGGTTTAGCAGGAAGCAATCCTATGTGGCACTGAGTACAGCTGAAGCAGAGTATGTCACAACTTGTTCAGCTAGTCGTGAGGCAATATGGCTACGGAAGCTATTGTCTGATTTATTTGATCTCTAGATGGATGCTACTTGTATACATTGTGACAACCAGAGTTGTGTTAAGTTGTCAGAGAATCTAGTGTTCCATGACAAGTTGAAGCATATCGAGATCAAGTATCACTATATTAGGGATATGGTGCAGAGGGGAGCAGTGAAGATCCAGTATGTTGCGACGGAGGAACAGATAGCTAATGTGTTGATGAAGCCATTGGCTAGGATGAAGTTCAAGTACTTCAGGGAGAAGCTTGGTGTTCTCCAGATCGAGGTTTCCTCCAAGGGAAAGTGATGAGTTCCATAGCCATTATGACATGGTGAGAGGATCGGTTCCTTCCATGGTCAGATGTAAGGGCTGAGCCATTCTGTCATGGTGAGAGGATTGGTTCCTTCCATGTTAGATATGAGTGTTGAGATCCATAGCCATTCTGACGAGTAGGTTAGATGTAAGGGCTGAGCCATTTTGTCATGGTGAGAGGATTGCTTCCTTCCATGTCAAATATGAGTGCTGGCCATTCTGTCAAGTAGGATATATGTAAGGGCAATTGCCATTCTTTGAATGGAGCTGCCTGGTGAGGTACCAAGAACACTCAGTCTAGGACTGAGTAGCCATTCTGATGTGATAGAAGGATGTGTTCCCACTTGATCAGATGTAAGGGCTGAACCATTCTATCATGGCTAAAGGATTAAGTTCCTTCCATGTCAGATGTGAGTGTTGGCCATTTCGACGAGCAGGTCAGATGTAAGGGCAACTGCCATTCTCTAGGAGAATGGAGGAACCTGGTCAGTTACCAGGTAGCTCAATCGAGGAGTACTGGGGGCCATTCTGATATGACTATAGGATTGGTTCCTATAAGATCATATGTGAGTGCAATCCCTTCCATCATTGTGAGAAGGATGTGTTCCCGCCTGGATGGATGTAAGTGCAGAGACTTTTCATCACTGTGAGTAGGATGTGTTCCCACCTGGATGAATGTAAGTGCATAAATCTTTCATCATTGTGAGCAGGATGTGTTCCATCCTGGATGAGAGTCTTTCATCATTGTGAGCAGGATGTGGTTCCAGCCTGGGTGGAAGAACAGAGTTCTTCCATCATTGTGAGTAGGATGTGGTTCCTGCCTGGATGAAAGTGAGGAAATATTCTGTCATTGTGAGTAGGATGTGTTCCATCCTGGATGGAAGTACAAAAATCTTCCATCATTGTGAGTAGGATGTGTTCCAGCCTGGATGGATGTGAGTACTGTGCCTTTGTAACGAGTAGGTCAGATGTAAGTGCTGAAGCCTTTTCACAGATGTTAGTGATGTGATGTCCTATCATGCTGGTGAATGTGAGTGCTGGGCCTTTCTGATGTGATTATAGGATTGGTTCCTATATGATCATATGTGAGTGTTGGGCGTGCCTTTCTAACGAGTAGGTCAGATGTAAGTGCTGGGCGAAGACCTACATGATGTCTAGGACTACAACTAGCATGAAAAAGGGTTGTCTCTGTAGAACTTCCTATGACGAGAAGAATCATGAGATAGCACCCGTGATGATTTAGATCGAGTGATGATCCAGATCTAGTGAAGACGATCCACCAGTGATGATCCAGATCCAGTGAAGACGATCCACCAGTGATGATCCAGATCCAGTGATGATGCCCAGTGATGATCTAGATCGAGTAATGATCCAGATCCAGTGATGATGATCCAGATCAAGTGATGATCTAGATCGAGTGGATGATGATCTAGATCCAGTGATGATGATCTAGATCAAGTCATGATCTAGATCTAGTGGATGATGATCCAGATCAAGTGATGATCCAGAGCCAAATGAAGATGACTTACAGATGAAGATCACTTGAAGATGAAGATGACCTGAAGATGACGAAGACCTGACGATGACCCAGATGATACAAAGAAGAAGACTTGTGTTGATAAATTGTGTCAAGAGAATACCTTCCTAGTTAAGAGGGAGTGTTGATGTAATTGTAACTTCGGAATGTATTCATCTGTATTTCTTATGTATTGTAACCCGATGTTTATTCTGGGATGCATTGTAATGTATTTTAGTCATGTCATACCCTAATGTTTATTCCATGAAGTTTCTATAATGAGAAAGTCATGTCAAGTCATTATGGGTAACCCTCCTATTGGTCAAGGGTTAAAGTCCCCACAGTTAATGGGGCCCTTGGGTTATTAGACTATCCAAGTGAAGTCGACCCTAGGTGAGTCATTGTAAGTTGGGGCAATAGTCCCCACCATTGTGTTACCCTCCTATTGGTCGGAGGAGGAAAAGTCCCCACAAGTGGTGGGGCACTAGGGTTATTAGACACTCCTAGAGATGTCGGCTCTAATAAGTAATTGTTAAGTGAGGCCGACATGTTGGAGTGGGTTTCAAGTGAATGGAAGAATATAAATAGAGAGTGAGAGCCTGTCTATTTATCATACTCATACACACACACTCACTCATTGGGATGCATGAGTGAGAAAGGAGAATCTCTCTCAGTGAGAGAGAGAGAGACTGCTGATGTCGGGAGATCATCTTACTGTTTTTCGATTTTACCTTTGGTGTTGATTCTATCTCTGAGGAAGTTGCAGGGTTTTCTCCTTTATGGTTTCCCCAAGGAAAATCCTTTGTGTCTCTTGTCTCTTGTGTTGTGCTTGTGTTGAGGCCTGGGAATTCACAGGAGGCAACAGTAAGGGATTCTCCCCAATCAACGTTCCCAACTAGCCCGTTGACTGTTTGGTATAGGGAATCCGTCCGTTTTGCGGTCCGGCTACCGTAGGTCAAGTAACAAAACAAAAGCTTTACCGATTGCGGCCCGGTCCACCGAGTTTATGTGTTTTGACTTAAGATATGAAATGCAAGTGCCTAACTAAATGCAGGGTGATAAAGATGCCAGGAGCAGTCACAATGTGATGCACAGGTTCTTACCTCTCGTCTTATGGCTCATAGGCATCCAAATCGCATACAACAAAAAGCAAACTGATTACCTAAACTATCCCTAGGGAGCATAATTAGCATTTATTGGTGAGTAATACATTTTGCACATGCATAATGAAGAATCACAGATAGCTGATACTTCTTTCAAGACACATGAACACTCACAGATATTTAAATAACCAGATAGCCGATTATTTTATAAAACAACCTTTATTACTCACAGTGGAAAATATCCCCAAAAGATACCGAAAAGCATTCAACAAGAACATAGGTTCAGGAAATTAAACACCCTTACAGTAAATGAAACCCAGCTGAAAACGAAATAGTTCCTCTTCAACATTATTCATTTAGTTGTATTGATACATTCCACTTCTCACTCTCTCCAACATGCAAAATTGCATTTTCCTTTGCAAAACGAAGTAGTTCCTCTTACAAGCAAACATTTGTCAAATTTTCTAGGGAAAAAGCCCTTTCTCATTCCTACTTTTGAATATTTAAGCTACAACAGCTGACCCTTCGAGCTCCTCCCGACTTGTGACTTTCCAGTTCCCTAGACATTTCCGGTTCTCCATCTTTTAGTGCACATTCATGATTGGATGGGTAACTGCCGGGCCTTTCAGAACTCCGCGTTTGCTGTTAAACCGTCCGTATTCCTCCACGCCGTGTCATTTTGACCGATCTACCGCGCTCTCCTGCAATCGATCGACAAGTATCATTCATTGGGATGATGTTATAAAACAACATAGCAAGATTTACTCATGAAACAACCATCTCGCAAGGAAATCACCAGGCACCGATACCACTACCTCGACCATAGCGGGAAACTTACTGGTGGTTCAACAATATTTACGTTGGAATAGCGGACCAGTCTGCAGGCGGGAAACACCATTAATCGGACGTCGGATGGATAGTACATCGGAGGCTAAACGGTTGTTTCATCCGTAATGGCGGACGAGACAAAGGCTAAAGACAAGCGATGAGGGCAGGAGGAGGCTTAGTCGGACGTCGACAGACATTAGAATCGGAAGTTAAAGGGTTCTCCCAGCCGCAATGGCAGACGAGTCAGGGCTACGGGAAAGCGGTTGAAGGTTAATACGAATCGGCCATTGGGGGGATTTAGACTTCGGACGCTCTCTAGCTCTTCTCAGCCACAACAGCGGAAAGGTAAAGGCTCTGGACAAGCGATTAAAGACAAAACGAATCGGACGTCGGCACGATTTGACTTCGGATGGCAAAACAACTTCAGAAGCCGCAATGGCAGACGGGACAAAGGTTAAAACTTTCGATCAAGCCAAGAAAACTCCTGATCCAACGAAAAAACTAAGTGTTTCAGTCAGCTACGAACATTTAACGAAGGACAACGAACTGTCATCCCTCCGCAACGGCGACCAAAGTAGAGTCAACTGGTTTGATCCACACGCAAAACAAAAATAAAAAGTTACGGCTCACCATAAACTTCATCGCAATCAAAATCTGAGCCTTGGTCAAGAATTGAGCTTTGTAGTCATTAAAAAATAAAACACAGATCAACACTCAAAAGATTCGATGATCAAAACAAAATCATGAGGAGGGTCCCAAAATTAAGAAATTTGGGGAGAAAAGTTGCAGCTACAACAACTGGCGATTCTGCTGGGGAAGCTAGATCTCTGGGTGATTTTTCTTTGAGTGACAGACTGTTTAACAACAAATGCATCCTTTTGAATTCTTCCAGCTATCCGAATTTCTCAAATGACCGAAGTGTGTACCTTAATCATTGATGCTAGTCCAATTTGAGGAAAGTGGAAACTGAGACCTTCAGATCCAGATAACTCTGTTGAGGCCAAAGAATGAGTTTCATTATTACCTATGCCTTCAAGTAGCTAATAGCGTGGACACCACAGGATTATAGCAGATAGTAAACAGCAATATTCGTTTGTTCCTCGTTCCCATGCCATTTTACACTTGTGTGCTTTTGGACTTTCGTCCCTTTCATCTGAGTCCTTCTGTACGCCTTTCTTACTAAATTTTAATTCAGGATCCTCTATCCCATAGTGTCCTTTTGTGTGAGTGGTATACTTCAAGATTCAGCTCACGGGCGGAGAGGATCTTTTGGCAATTTAGTACTTATGATTCAGCACCCGCTTTGATTCATGATGCTTTCATGGAAGTTTTGACTCTTTATTTGCCTTTTGGCATTCGTTTCTTGGCATGGGATCATTTATGTTTAACACACTGTTCACCTTGCTTCTTTCCATGGGTCCTTTGCTATTTCTCCTTAGAACATTTTAAATGTGACGTGGATGGAGCCCCGACATAGTACTCCAGACTCCTCGAATCCGGTTTATTTCACAAGGGTTAAGCAGGACTTCAATGCACACAGAATTTTATTCGAGAAAATTGTTAGGCTGGAAGCATTCATTTAGCAATACACAGGTTGACACTCAACATATTTTCTATTCCCAGAAAAGATCTTAATATCCTCCAACAACCGCAAGTTCGTCCCCCTTATTGAAAATCAACAACTCAAAATTAAACCAAAAGAAAGCATGACTCAAAAACAAACAAACAGCTTATTTATATACAAGACAGAAAAACTCAAGGGAAACTCAAGAAAAATAAGGCTTGAGAGCCAAACCATTAACTGGCAAGTTCTCCTCCCATCCCTGTAGATCTTGCAGCTTATAAGTAGCAGGGCCAAGTTTTGCTGAGATTTGAAACGGGCCTACCCATAACTGCTAAAACTTAGTATGCTTTCCCTTCTCATCATGGGGATGATCCCACTTGAGAACTAGGTCTCCCACTTCCAAGTCCTTTTTCCCAGCTTTATGTTTGTCAAACCATCTTTTTACTACCTCCTGTTGTTGTTGAAAACGTTCTTTAGCCTTGGCCCTGGCCTCTTCTGCTTTCAAGAGATTATATATTCTTATTTGGAGAACCTCATCATCTGACCCCCTAGACTCTTGAGCTAGTATGGAAGATGGTAGCATGATATTGGGAGGCAGGATGGATTCCTTACCGTACACGAGGGTATAGGGTGATACTCCTATGGCAGACTTGGGGGTGACTATGTCAGCCCACAGGGCATTGGGTAAGGCTGAGTTCCAACTTCTCTAGTTTTCTACTACAGTATTTTTCAAAATTCTAATGAGGTTTTTATTAGAGGACTCGGCCAGGCCATTTCCTTGCTGATAGTAGTTAGCAGAATAATGTAATTTTATCCCTTTGTCATGAGCAAATGCAGTCAATTTAATTGATGAAAAGTATTTAGCATTATCAAAAACTAACGAAATTGGAACTCCAAACCTGGTCATGATATGATCTTGTAGAAAGCTAATGACTTCATCTTTGTTTATCTTGCGCAGTGGGATAGATTCGACCCAGCAAGTGAAATAGTCAGTCGTAGTAAGAATGTACTTGTGCAGCAGGGACGAATTCAGTTTTATTTCTCCAATAATGTCCAGCCCCCATTGTTCAAATGGTTCCGTGATCATCACAGGCTTTAGGGGCGCTGCTGCTTTAGGCTGTCTTCCACCACACCTTTGACAAATATCACATTTCCTGATGTGTGCATGTGCATCCCTGAAGAGTGTAAGCCAATAATAATCGGCTCTAAGGATTTTGTGGGCTGTAGTGTCCCCTGAATAATGTCCCCCAGCCAGACCGTCATGTAATTCTGCCATTATTTTCTTTGCGTCTTCCTTTTCTAAACATCTGAGGAGAACCCCATCATAATTCTTTCTGAATAACACTCCTTCAACAAGTTGATAGGAGGCCGATTTGAGAAGCAGAGCTCTTCTTTGTTTGGAATTCCAATGTTCTGGCAATTGCCCTGACTGTAAGTAATGCACAAGGTCTCTATACCAAGACTCGGGAGCTGTAAACAGAGGACATACATCCATCACATGCAACTCGGCTTCATCTTCCCATGCTTGTTCTTCATTGTTCCTTCTTTCAGTCATCAACTTGCATAGCCCTTGACCTTTCATTATAGAGGCTGGTTTGAATTCAAGGTCATATTCTTGAAGGGCTGTTACCCAGTTGCCCATTCTTTCTCCTAACTCTTTCTGAATGAGAAGGGATCTCACAGCTGGGTATGGGACTATTACCTTGGTTCGATTTTTTAATATATAAGGCCTGAATTGTTTCACTGCCTTAAACACTGCGTACGCTTGTTTATCAATGGTTCGGTAGTTTAATTCAGCCCCTTGTAGCCCAGTGCTCATAAAATATATTGGGAATTCATCACCCCCATCCTCTTTTTTCGTAAGCACAGCTGCCAATGAATCATCGGATGCAAATGTATATATAATAAAGTCTTTGTCAAAGTCTGGACTTTTCAGAGAGGGCGCATGTGCAATAGCAGTCTTGATCTTACTGAAAGCATTCTTTTCAGTTTCAGTCCACTTAAACTGTGCATTTTGCTTCACCATCTGCTGCAGTGGCTTAACAGTCTGGACAAAATCAGGCACAAACCTACGTACGAAATTTATTGTTCCCATGAAGGATTGCATTCCCTTTTTATTATGGGGCATAGGGATTTGTTCAATGGCCTTAATTCTTTCTGGGTCTATAGATATACCTCTCTTTGAAACTATATGCCCCAGTAATTTGCCTTCTGTGACCGCGAATACGCACTTCTTGGGATTGAGGGAAATACCATATTTCCGACAGCGTTCGAAAATTTGTTTTAGGTGAAAAGCGTGCTCCCCTCTTTTCTTCGAGAATATTTTAATGTCATCAAGGTACACCACAACGCTTCGTCCAATTAGTCTGCGGAAAGCTATGTCCATAGCTCTCTGAAACGTTGCCCCAGTGTTAATCAGTCCAAAGGGCATCCTTCTATAGGCAAAAGTTCCCCATTTAGTTATGAATGTTGTCTTCAATCTATCTTCCTCAGCTACTAACACCTGGTTGTAGCCAGAGAACCCGTCCAATAATGAAAACAATTCAGAACCAGAAACCATCTCTAGCAATTGCTCCATGGGAGGCACCGGATAGTTATCTTTATCTGAGGCGCGGTTTATGTTTCTGAAGTCTACGCACAGTCTGATTTCTCCTGACTTTTTTCTGACCGGTACCAAATTTGACACCCACTCGGAATGCCTAACTTTAAAAATAATCCTAGCATCTAACAATTTCTTCGCTTCGCTCTGGATTAGTGGTTCCAACTTTGGGTGCATCTTCCTCAATGGCTACTGATATGGCTTGACGCCTGCTTTAATAGGGACAATATGCTTGATGATGCTGGTGTCGTAGGTTTTTAATTCTTCGTACGTCCATGCGAATACGTCCTTGTACTGTTTAAACAGACTGACGAACATTTCCCTTTCTGCTGGTGAGCAACATTTACCGAGATTCACGAACTTAGGATTGTTCTCAATCCCCAAATTTATCAGCTCGAACTGCAGAGTTGAGCTGTGCGTCTTCACGTTAGCGGGTCTTCTGAACTTTTCATTCAAGTCAAACATTTTTTCTAACGTTCTGACCCCTTTCGGGATGAAATTATCGTATTTCATCTCAGCCTGATGCTCTTCATCATCTATGATTACTCCTTTAAACACCTCTTCATTCGTCAAGCATTCTATTATTTGCTTATCATCATCAAATACCCGCAAGTTGGTGATCATATCCGGCACAGAAGGCCTGAAAAGAAGTTCAACGGAACATCTGTTATTAGTGGGTATGATTCTAGCGGATGATGTGGCCAATAGATCAGTAGCTGCATTTTTTATTCTTGGAATTGAAGTAATGTTAAATGCATTAAAGTGTTTCAGCAGACCCCATACCTCATTCTGGTAAGCTTTCAAGTGAGGAGAAATACAGTGGATTTGATTCCGGATTTGTTTCACAATAATTTCAGAATCCCCAAAAACTTTCAAATTACTTACCGTTAATTCAAGCGCTTTCTTGAGTCCCTGCACCAGTGCTTCGTACTCAGCTGTATTATTAGTACATTCAAACTCTAATCTATAGGAAAGAAAATGTTTATTCTTCTGTGGGTCAATCAGGACACAACCGGCCCCCGACCCTTCTAAAGTCTTAGATCCATCAAAAAAAAATTCCAAAAAACATTATCTACCGAATGTGAATCTATTCCTACTGCTAAATCTACTATGTTACAATCAATCTCATCGGCCTGAGAAAATCGAAGGAGATCAGGCTGGGTGTCAGATGTGTCGCTGGCCTCTTCTGCTTGATAATTCCCTGGTTCCAATTCAAGAAAATAGTTGCCCAACACAGAATCGATTGATACATTCTTCTCATTCAGTTGAGTAACATCGTACTTCATGTGAGGCTCTCTTAAAATTTTAATCTGATTTGGACTCCCCTTGTATGGAAACCACAGATGTGACCAATCTAAGGCGAAATATCCATTTAATTTAGCTGACCAATCTCTGCTCAGGACCAGACCGTAAGCATCTGGTATGTCAGCCACCACGATATTAATGACTTGGCATACTTTGTCATTGGATGCCAGACAGATTAGGATGTATTCCATCTGACCAATTACCTTAACGTCCGTCCTATCCAATTGAACCACCCTCCACGTGGTTGGCTTAGGCTGCCCTTAGGCTGCCCATTTATTTTCTTACATACTGATATGGGCATGACATTTATTGACGCCCCTGAGTCTACCAAACAATTGTGCACGTTATGATTAAAAATTTCAAATGTTAGGAGAAAAGGTGGATGTTTACATTTAGACTCACCTCCAATGCTGGTTTCTTCAATTTCTTCTTCACCTTGAGGTTGATTGTCAGTAGGCGGCTTCTCATCCGATTCCTCAAGCGCTCTCAATAACCTTTCTTTCTGTTGAGGTACTTTGCACATTTCGAATAGTGGGACGTTTGCTTTTATCTTTTTTAAATCTTCCACATTGTCATAATTCATCTGCTGTTCAATAGAGTTATATTTATCAGCATTAACCTTTTCTTCATTTGGCTTGGGCGGTGTTCTGTTCTGCTCAGGATCTTGGCTAGTAATAGTAAATTCAGGAATTATATCAGCCACGGGTTTATGTTGGAATTTATTCTTAACGTTTCTCTGCAGTCTCCTGATCTTTGGGAGTATCAGATTGTCATCTTTAACCGTCCCTTGACTTCTTGTTGTTACGTTGGCGTCCACAACTTCCTTGTATCCTTGATTCCTTTCCTCTTTAGCATCAAATAAAGAAACAGAACTCCACAAAGCCATGGTCTCCTCTTCCTGCTCTTTAGCAGAATTTGCAGTAGAATTCTCTTTTCTTTCTTCATCGCCTTCCTCTGTTAATATTGAATCCAACATCTGATTCATGACTAGTGTCATTGAATTTATCCATTGCGGACAATTCTTTTCGGAGTGAGGCTGCTGGTGAAAGGTGCGGAAATTTTCCATCCCTATCTCTGTCAGATTCATAGATGCAGTATTGTGAGGAGGAGGTTGGGACTGACTGTTTTCCTCCCTTTTCTTATAATCAGGCCTATAGATCTTCTGTGTTTCCTTCTCTTTCTCCAAGTCTATGATCTTATTAGACAGTTTTTGCATCATTTTGGCCATACTTTCATAATCTGGTGCTTTCTCCTCTTTAGGCTTAGTGAAGAATAAATTTTTCCTTCTCTCTCCTGATTGTTCGGGGTAATCTTCAATACTCTCTCTTTCAGCCTCCACCACTTCTGCTTCTTCATAGGTTTCTGTCAGAGTAGGCTTGGCCCTACCTTTCGCAAACATGGCCAGATTAGGACCCAAAGCTGAAGTATAGTACTCAATCAGTACTTTGTCTGAAGGCTTATCTGTTTCAGAAAAGTTCTTAAGATATGCTGCGAACCTTTGTGTGAAACTGTGCACTTTTTCCTTTTTCTCTTTCTTCAGTGCACATAGTCCTTTCATAAGGGCTGCGTGAGTCTTTTGAACTGCATACTTACTTCTGAAAATTCTCTCGAAAGTATCCCAATCTGGGATAGAATTAGCAGGCAACCCAAAGTACCAAGATGCAGCAGCTCCTTTGAGGGTATGCGGGAAAATTCTGCACACTACATCTTCATGCTCCTCAGCTCTCAATCCTTCTATTGCCAAGTAAAAACTCTGCAAATGATCATCCACTAATATCTTCTCATTTGGATCGAACTTAGGCAATAACTTTTCAAAGGCCTGAGGTAGGTCATGCAAAGGAGGAGTCAGGTTTAGGGGTGACTTGGCTTTCCATGTAGGTGGTGGATTTGGTGGATTGGGAGGAGGTTGGTTGGTGTTAACACCGGCCATGAGTTGAGGTGGAGAATGAGGAGGTGAACCAACAGGGGTGTGAACAGGAGAAATGTAAGGGGTTTCTGGGCCTTCTTGATTCAAAGGTAGCTCAACTTCTTGCAAGGTAGTTTCCACAAGTTCTTCCCAGTCTCCTACCTGCACTGAGTCTTCTGTTATAGGACGGTCTTTCCTTTTATACTCTCTTCTGGGAAACTCAGGGATAATCGGCAATCCTCCAATCTTCTTTACGTATGCCCTGGTGTGTCTTCTTAGGTCATTAACGATCTCGTTGCGAACAGGATATAGATGTTCTCTATTTAATTCTTCCGGAATTGGATTACATGGTCCACTACTTTCAGAAATGTAACCAGTGAAATAATCTCGGGAAAACGGGTTTCCTCGGCGAGCCATGCACTGGCGGCCCTCCTTCTAGGGCCAAAACTGTTGAGGCCTGGAAATTCGCAGGCGGCAACAGTAAGGGATTCTCCCCAATCAACGTTCCCAACTAGCCCGTTGACTGTTTGGTATAGGGAATCCGTCCGGTTTGCAGTCTGGCTACCGTAGGTCAAGTAACAAAACAAAGGCTTTACCGGTTGCGGCCCGGTCCACCGAGTTTATGTGTTTTGACTTAAGATATGAAATGCAAGTGCCTAACTAAATGCAGGGTGATAAAGATGCCAGGAGCAGTCACAATGTGATGCGCAGGTTCTTACCTCTCGTCTTATGGCTCATAGGCATCCAAATCGCATACAACAAAAAGCAAACTGACTACCTAAACTATCCCTAGGGAGCATAATTAGCATTTATTGGTGAGTAATACATTTTGCACATGCATAATGAAGAATCACAGATAGCTGATACTTCTTCAAGACACATGAACACTCACAGATATTTAAATAACCAGATAGCCGATTATTTTATAAAACAACCTTTATTACTCACAGTGGAAAATATCCCCAAAAGATACCGAAAAGCATTCAACAAGAACATAGGTTCAGGAAATTAAACACCCTTATAGTAAATGAAACCCAGCTAAAAACGAAATAGTTCCTCTTCAACATTATTCCTTTAGTTGTATTGATACATTCCACTTCTCACTCTCTCCAACAGGCAAAATTGCAGTTTCCTTTGCAAAACGAAGTAGTTCCTCTTACAAGCAAACATTTACCAAATTTTCCAGGGAAAAAGCCCTTTCTCATTCCTACTTTCGAATATTTAAGCTACAACAGCCGACCCTTTGGGCTCCTCCCGACTTGTGACTTTCTAGTTCCCCAGACGTTTTCGGTCCTCCATCTTTCAGCGCACATTCATGATTGGCTAGGTAACTGCCGTGCCTTTTAGAACTCCGCGTTTGCTGTTAAACCGTCCGTATTCCTCCACGCCGTGTCATTTTGACCGATCTCCCGCGCTCTCCTGCAATCGATCGACAAGTATCATTCACTGGGATGACGTTATAAAACAACATAGCAAGATTTACTCATGAAACAACCATCTCGCAAGGAAATCACCAGGCGCCGATACCACTACCTCGACCATAGCGGGAAACTTACTGGTGGTTCAACAATATTTACGTCGGAAGAGAGGACCAGTCTGTAGGCGGGAAACACCATTAATCGGACGTCGGATGGATAGTACATCGGAGGCTAAACGGTTGTTTCATCCGTAATGGCAGACGAGACAAAGGCTAAAGACAAATGATGAGGGCAGGAGGAGGCTTAGTCGGACATCGACAAACATTAGAATCGGAAGTTAAAGGGTTCTCCCAGCCGCAATGGCAGACGAGTCAGGGCTACGGGCAAGCGGTTGAAGGTTAATACGAATCGTCCGTCGGGGGGATTTAGACTTCGGACGCTCTCTAGCTCTTCTTAGCCGCAACGGCGGAAAGGTAAAGGCTCTGGACAAGCGATTAAAGACAAAACGAATCGGACATCGGCACGATTTGACTTCGGATGGCAAAACAACTTCAGAAGCCGCAACGACGGACGGGACAAAGGTTAAAACTTCCAATCAAGCCAAGAAAACTCCTGATCCAACGAAAAAACTAAGTGTTTCAGTCAGCTACGAACATTTAACGAAGAACACCGAACTGTCATCCCTCCGTAACGGCGACCACAGTAGAGTCAACTGGTTTGATCCACACGCAAAACAAAAATAAAAAGTTACGGCTCACCATAAACTTCATCGCAATCAGAATCTGAGCCCTGGTCAAGAATTGAGCTTTGTAGTCATTAAAAAATAAAACACAGATCAACACTCAAAAGATTCGATGATCAAAACAAAATCATGAGGAGGGTCCCGAAATTAAGAAATTTGGGGAGAAAAGTTGCAGCTACAACAGCTTGTTATTCTCTCAATTAAAGATCCTAAGATCATAATGGTAGCTTATATGATAAAAATCTAACATGTTCACTCTCTCTCTGCATAAGATAGATCATTTCCCCTCCATCACAAGCCTCATGCTTATTCGATGGTATCAATACTTATAGTATTTTTCTTAGGAATTTTGTCATTTATGAGCCACCTACTCATTATTGCTCCATAATGAGTCTCGACCTGATTTTAGGGAAGATGATCTCTACATCACTTGAGCTTTCTCTTAGTAGTTTTCTTCCATTTGTCATTCCTCCTTGTGGGTCAGCAAACACTCTTTAACAACTACCTCAGTTATGATTTCTCTTAGTTTTCAATTATTAAATAATAATAATTCCATTACATATATTTTGACCTCACTTGGTCAAAATATAAAAAATAATAATTTAAAGTCTTTAACAATTAATAAATAGTTGGTATGTTACATAAAAGGTTTAGCATTTTTACCTTGCCAAAAACACTTTAGAGTCAATAAAGATCACTTAGCCAAGATCCCTCAAACTCTCTTAGAACATGAGTTTAATACTACACTCTCAATATCACACCAAGCATATAGACTTTAAATAGGCATGTACTATGCCCTCTCTCCATGGGGCTACATATAAAACAAATATTTACTAAGATGGTGTCTTTGGGAGATTCCCTTCCTTTTCCATACATTCATATAATATTTACATAGTATAAGGGAGTGGTAAATCCTCCACCAATAAGTTATCCTAACATAGATATAACAAATTGTGTTTGTCAAAAGACCTTAGTTCATAATACTCAATTCATAATGAGAGATCTTACTACAGAAAAACTTCACCAACTAGTTTAGAATTTCCTTATATGTATGAAGTCTCATTCTCAGACATGGAGAGAGAGTTTTTGTGTTAATGAAGAAGAGCTTGTCAACTCTTGTTACCCAATTTACATAATCACATGTAATGGTGTATGCTTTGTTTTCTTATCTCAGTTCTTGTTAGTGTTGAGCGGTGTTGAGCGTTTCAAAAGAAATCAGAGGTATCTCGCCACGCAGCTTTGTGTAAGAGCATAAATTTCAAGCAAATGATTGTGAGCATAAGGTGTCATTATTTCTTACCTTGAAGAAACCAAGAAGAAGAAGAAGTAAAAGAGTCATTGGTGCATGTTTGAAGAGCAAAAATAAAGCAAGATTAAAAAAAAAATTAAGTTTTAACGATAAGATTTACCATAGAGATCTACGTTACAACCAATAACACCTCCTTGAGGGAGTGGCGTCACTAAAAATGAAATGCGTGCATCATTAAAAACATTTGAAACGTGTTATTTTTATGAAAAAGTGCTTAATTAACGTGTAGGATAAATCATAAAGGTAACCAAATCACCCCTTTTATTCCGGTGGCAGAATCCTGTTAAAATGCTTCTTGTAAATTGCAGTTTATGCAATCTTGTAATTTCAACGATCATCGATCTTGATTCGAAACCAAGTATTATATTTTTAAAGTATCCAACTAATCAAAAACATTATTTAAGCAACAAAAATTGCATCTTGAGCAATTCTAGCTATATGCCGCATTCCAACGGATATGGGGAGTTAAATTAGACTTAGACTTGGGTTCGTGACGCATCCATGAAAAGTGGTAAAGTCCATTATAAAAGGATTTTCTTAGCATGTGTGAAGATGTTAAATTAAAAAGGAGGGTTAAATCGTGGCCAGGGTTCAAAAGTGAACCCGTCACAGCTTGTCAAAGGGCTTTCCGCACATAGAAGTGTTATTAAAAAAATGGCCGTCATTTAAAATGCTAATTTTAATTTTTAACCATTTTCAACGAAGTGCACAAATTAAATTAAAATTTCATTAAAAGGGCGGCCTTACAGACTACACATCAAACATTAATTCCAACTTTCATCACCTACAAGCTTGAGTGGAGTTAATAAGTTATCACCATGGAGTTATTTCTTTTAAATTTATGGCTTCACTTGATGCCTAGCTGCAAGGGTCACGAATATTGTTGACTGATTGGGCGAATAACAACAACCGACAAATACATGCATGGTTCGGGATAAGGGTATGCTTGACAAAGAATAAGAAAGACCGCAATGATAAAACCAACAAATTAAACGCAAATTGTAGCCACCGTTGATCATCCTTGTCAAAAGGACACAGAGAGAGCTACCACTATACCAAGTTTACAATAATATTTATTTCTTGTACCATTGTCATCAATGGATTCATGAGTAAGATACAAGTCACAGATAAGGATTTGGAGACTAGAAATCAGGATTCTGAAAAAATTGCAGAGGTGTTTTGTTGAAGTAAGTGGGGTTCCAAACATTAGGACAATCAAGTGACTGAAGTTCTAGAGGTGGAGGTATCTGAACCATTTATCTATCTGAAAAGGGCCAGCATAATGGACTTGTCCCATACAAGCTATTGGGAAGCGAACGAGCAGATAGACCTATGGCTATGTCTTTGTTTCATGAATCAATCTATGAGATAGGGGTATTTATGTGCTCAATGATGTCCATGCCTTTCATGTCAATGAATCTTAAGGGAAACATATCAATGTATTCATAGAGCGAAGCAACAATCTCTGCATAGAGACGGGGGTTCAAAAGTGTTTTGGTGCTTTATTCACAGATTCTAGCATTCTGCATAGAGATGAGAGTTCATAATGTGAATAGAGATGAGAGTTAAAAAGCATTATGGTTCTTTATTCACAAGGTAAGGGGTTCAAATGAACTTATGTTTAAGTTTTAGATTCCAGCGTCGAGTTTAATATTATATAGTTTACTGATCAAATGCAACCTCCCATGTGTAAACTTAATAAACGCCCAGAACTAGGTATACTTTGCTTGGAAGTTATTGGTAGGAATGCTTGCTTTTCAATAGGTCTTGGAACTGGATCTCCAATAAATGGATCTACCTTTGCCTTCCCCACTATCTCTTATGCGTCTTATGCTCCAGGCACCTTCACCTCCGTTACCTTCACTACAGGGTCTACTGGGTGCTAGATTTACTCAGATGTTGCTACCTTTGTGAATGGAGTTCTAACTCCTATATATCCAATTCCTCAACTGCAAATTTATATGCGAGTTATCCACTGTTTTACAGTAATATGATTTTCCATCGGTTTCTTTGCTTCAACAATATAGAAGGCATTTCACAGCTTGGGGATCATGAGACAAATCCTGAAAGAAGTGAATCCCAGGGATGACAACTTGGCTAGTTATGTTGTTGCTTTTGGACCTCCCATAGTTGATCACTTGTCCTACTGTTATGAGGGATATACAGATTCTTTCTCCTATTGGGAAAGGATCTTTTACTTCCTGTATTGACATTAGCACTCATAATGGGAAATGGAAACTGCGAACTATCTTCTTTTTTGGTAGCAGTTGTCATGGATGTCTAACAGGATGAAGAAAATGAGGGTGAAGGATAAAATGGAACTTGTAGGGCTGCGTCCCCGCTCTTAGGCCTCAGCCCTGTCCTGCCCACAACTTGAGGAATGATTTTCAATTCTAACACAACGGTTATGGAAATTTTTAAGGTCAAGTGCCATGAGGTAACTCTATTGTCTCTTCTATTTTGTTTTGTATATTATATAGTAGATAGAAATTTATTTGAGATTTCATCTTCTTAAACTAAGATATTTAAATATTCTCCAAAATCGTTATAGTTTGTAATTGAGATGGGTGACTCCAATTTCTACAAAAACCTTCTAAATTTATATATAAGTAGATGTATTCTCCCACCTGAACAACAACAACCTATATTCTCTCTTGGATAGTGGTATGGCTGTGTCACATGTTCGGTTTTGAACCCTTCAAATTCGAAATTAGTTGAATTCAAGAAAATTTTGGAGTTAGATGAGTTTAAAATGTGTGATTAAGTTATTATTGTCAATTGAAATGTGATTTTTTTAAACCTTTCATCATTGAAGGGCAATATCAACATACACTCTTCAAACTGAAATTAAGACCAGCCCTTCAATTTTGATCCCTGGATTCATGACTGATTGATACCCAAATCAATATTTACCAATATCCAAGAATTTAAATTAAAAGGAGGGTTAAATCGCGACTAATTGATATCCTAATTAATATTTACCAACACCCTGAACAAGATTCCTGAATCTTGGTTGTAAATTCAAAGTTAAAAAGGTGAGTTAAAACCCCCAAAAAGGAACCCTTTGACTTTTAAAAGGAAAAATAGGGAAAAATTTAAATTGGAAAAAAATCTGAAAAAAAAAGTGAGCCCGTAAAAGTTAAAAGCACTCCGAAACTTCACGGAGAGATTTTATTTAGAAAGGTGAAAATTAAAAGGATAAAAAAGAAATTTTTTTAAAAATGAATATTTCCTTTTAAAAGAAATTTAGAGTGATTAAAATATAAAAGGAGGAAGCAAAGAACTCGAGAGGCTCGAAAATGACAATCGACATATATTATTTTGGTCAATTAAAATGAAGTAATTCATGAGGTTACATGAATGTCGAGAAACAATTGAAGTCGGAAGGATATAAATGATTCAATTTTTTTGAAAATAAAAAAAATCCTAAAAACTACAAAAAGAAGCATAGGATATTTTGGAAAAATCGTATCAAGGCATAAACAAGGTTAAAATGTAAAATTGCAGAATTTCATAACAGAATTTGAAACTTTGAATATGAAAAAATCTGAGGCAATAAACCACTTCAATTAGCTAAGGTTTCATGGAGAAGACATAAAAGATGATAAGGTTGTACAAACCTTACTAAGAAATTCGGTATGGTAGTAGTTGCCATTGAAAAATCTAAGGATTTTTCAACATACTTAATATATGAGATGACATGATCATTATTGTCTTATGAATCAATAAATAATAGGGAATACGAATTACTTGATCATTCTTTCAAGACACAAGCTTTTGTCAGCAAAGACATAGGAATAAATAGTAGAGGTAGAGGTAGATTCAATAGCCACGGTTCAAAGAGAAAAAGCAAGCAAAGTATGGAGTAAGAAGCCAAGCCACATAACCACCCTATGAGTTAAATGGGGAGAGGCAAACGTTATCAATAAAATAGAAGTTATGACAAATAACAAAACTCAATGTTATTATTGCAAAATATTTGGTCATTTATGTAATGTCCCTATTTTAAAATAATTGCATAGTGGGAAAATTCCATCAATCCTACTGGTTTTCTAGGTTGAGTGGAAACATTGAGAAGTTAATAAGGGAGCTAATAAATGATGTTTAGACATTAGAAGGAACAAAATATTTATTTAATAATGTCAATTAAATGAATGCAAGTGAAGAATGAAATGGCTAGGAAAAATGGAGACATATGGAGACTATGGGGTCCACTGAAGCTAGAATTCCTATGTTAAATGACATCCACCTATTGCAATCTCAAATCTGTGGAAATCCTAATGTTTTGGATGGATTATAAGGTCAATATACTTGTCCATATACTTAATAGGTCGAATTTGGGATGAAGTGTAACTTACATGAGCAAAGAAGAGCCAAATGGAGAGTTTCATGGACACTTGGCTAGATTTCTCTTATAGTTATGACATCTATGACACCAATGATGGAGATTCTATGATAGTTATGATACAAGTTAGATTTGAAGGCTGACATCTGACATCTATGACATATCAGGTCAAAATAGAGCATCCAATAGACCTCTCATGTGATTTGGAGAAGCCCAATGGGTTCCTAATCAATTTGGGAGAAGATGGAAGGTGAAGAGAGAGGCCACATGGCATAGCATGAGTAGCCAAACCAATGCGACTTGGATTTGGTTTATGGATGTATTTGGAAGCTGAGGAGACCATTAATGTTTATAAAATACAGGGAGCATCCATGAGAAGGAGCTTTTTGATCATCTGTGAAATTTGTATTGTGAAGAGAGAGAGCTAGCGAGTGACTAGTTCATGCTTGAGCCAATTTTGAGGGTGAAAGAATCCCATCCTAATTGGTGATTGGAGAGGCCACTCAGGTATTTCAAGGAGATTCAATGGAGTTATTTTATATAGGTGCAACTTTAGCAGCTCGAGCACACTTCAAGATTTAGCTCATTCCCCCTCCCATCTCACATTCTTTCACCATACTTCAGCTTGGTGGAGTGAGGCGCACTTGGTGAGCCATTTATATTTTTGAGGGATATCCTCTTGATCTAGAATTTTGTATTCTGATGTAAATAATCTGCTCTCTCTATTCAGAAAGTTATCAGGTCAAAGGTCCAAGAGATTTTATTTATTATTGATCAATTAGAAAGAAACAGTGCTGATTTCGCACTTCTTTGTTGCAAACTCTTATAATATGGATAGATTTGAATGGTTGTGTAAACTATTGATTATTCATGCATGAATGGACTGCCACTAAATCATATTTTAGGTTTCACATTCATTAACTGAGAGTTTGTGGCCATTGGGTCGAATTCCATAACCATTGGATTAACTTGCATCTCATTTCCCCAAGGGTTCAAAACTAGTTTTTATATATCTAATTGAAGGAAGTGATAATAACCATGGGAGTTCGATTGGTTGAGAATATGAGTCCCTATTGATGTCATATACACATCCCCTTTATTAATTTAATAATTTTAGTGGGTTTCTATACATTTTGGAGGCCATTCCGACAATTACCCGAGGGGATTTGAGCCCCAAAATTGCTAATAAAATCATCTATCTTGTTCAAAATTTAGTACAAACTTGCAGAAGTTATTGGAGGACCATAATAAATCCTTGAAAATAATAATTAATTTATTATATCATTCATACACCTTCTATGAATATTTGGGAGAAATTGAGCCAATTTGGAGACCAAGACATTAATATAGTCAAGAGCAAAAATTGTGAAAAATTTTAAAATTGGGCTTTTTAGTAAAAATTTAAAAAAGAGACATTACAAGTGGTATCAGAGCATGGTATTGGAACCTTATGGTTTTAACTAGGATTCAAATTAATAAACCATCATCGTTAAAATATGAATTGGAAGGTGCTCGTCTTGTAGAAGAAGAATTGGGAAAAAAAAGGGCACCTTGGACTAAAACTATGGCTCACAAGGGAGAAGACCACACTAAGGAGAAAATGGAGTATCTCCAACTTATAAGACCTTTGTTTGAATAAATGAAACAAAATATAGTAGTCATGTCCCAACATGTAACAAAAGGATTCGAACTGATGGCCAGTCAAATGGGAAGCAAAGGGATAACGAGAGATAGTGGTAGTTCAAAATCAGCAGAAAAGAAGACAATGGGTGAGCAAATTTTCTCACAAACAAGACCTCATAATAGACCCCATGAATTAAAGAGCACACCATGGCCTACTGCACCTAAATTTATTACTCCCAAATAAGATACTAACATTCAATTTGAAATTGATACAATAACAAAATATTGGGCTAAATTGGATGAAGAGTGTAGGAGGAGTATAGCATTTGAACAGTGCCTCACTATGGCAAACAAATTCAAAAAGAAGGAGGGAAATAAGTCTCTGTACCAAAATAAAGAATTGAATTGTGCCATAGGTAAAGCGCCACTTCCTACTTTTGATGTTTCATCTCAAATCTTGCTAACACTTGGGTGCAAAAATTGGATGTGTATTTCCAGCTGAATCCAATGGTGGAAGAAGATGCTCTAAAAATGGCTATTTTGCACTTGGAGGGAGATGCCAATGAATGGTGGTTCCATGGCCTGAAAACCTTGGGTCATGATCAGGTCAAAATAGATGGGGAATTTGTTGATAGGGTATTAGAAAGGTTTGAGCAAAAAGATCCGGAATTGTCTTTCAGAGAACTAGCACAATTGAAGCAGGTAGGGACTCCTATTGAGTATATGTTGGAATTCAAAAGATTATCAGTTAAGGTGGTTGATGTATATATGGAAATGTTAGTATTTTTGTGAAAAATTGTAAAATTGGGGTTTTTAGTAAAAATTAAAAAAAGGGACATTACAAGTGGTATCAGAGCATGGTCTTGGCACCTCATGGTGTTAACTAGGATTCAAATTAATAAACCATCATCGTTAAAATCTGAATTGGAAGGTGCTCGTCTTGTAGAAGAAGAATTGGGAAAAAAAAGGGCACCTTGGACTAAAACTATGGCTCACAAGGGAGAAGACCACACTAAGGAGAAAATGGAGTATCTCCAACTCATAAGACCTTTGTTTGAAGAAATGAAACAAAATATAGTAGTCATGTCCCAACATATAACAAAAGGATTCGAACTGATGGCCAGTCAAATGGGAAGCAAAGGGATAACGAGAGATAGTGGTAGTTCAAAATCAGCAGAAAAGAAGACAATGGGCGAGAAAATTTTCTCACAAACAAGACCTCATAATAGACCCCATGAATTAAAGAGCACACCATGGCCTACTGCACCTAAATTTATTACTGCCAAAGAAGATACTAACATTCAATTTGAAATTGATACAATAACAAAATATTGGGCTAAATTGGATGAAGAGTGTAGGAGGAGTATAGCATTTGAACAATACTTCACTATGGCAAACAAATTCAAAAAGAAGGAGGGAAATAAGTCTCTGTACCAAAATAAAGAATTGAATTGTGCCATAGGTAAAGCGCCACTTCCTACTTTTGAGTTTCATCTCAAATCTTGCTAACACTTGGGTGCAAAAATTGGATGTGTATTTCCAGTTGAATCCAATGGTGGAAGAAGATGCTCTAAAAATGGCTATTTTGCACTTGGTGGGAGATGCCAATGAATGGTGGTTCCATGGCCTAAAAAACTTGGGTCATGATCAGGTCAAAATAGATGGGGAATTTGTTGATAGGCTATTAGAAAGGTTTGAGCAAAAATATCCAGAATTGTCTTTCAGAGAACTAGCACAATTGAAGCAAGTAGGGACTCCTATTGAGTATATGTTGGAATTCCAAAGATTATCAGTTAAGTTGGTTGATGTATATATGGAAAGGTTAGCATTTTTGTTTACTGAAGGTTTGTTAGAACCCTTACAAGTTTCGGTCAAATTCCACAAGCCTACTAACTTAAATGATGCAATGAGCTTGACTAGAGACCTTCAAAATGTGCTCCCTAGAACAAGATTTCCTCCCAAGCCTAACTCCAAATTTGAAAGAAATCCTAGGAAAAAGGATGCACCTGATAAGAAGAGTTGGAAAAGAGATACATATAAAAATAATAATAAAGAAGTACAAAACATGGATGAACTTTGAAGGAAAAGATTGTGCTTTACATGCTTCCAACCATGGACACCGATGCATAAATGTGCTAAAGGAAAAGCTCAATGCATAGAAGTATTTTATGATAATTATGAGTATGACGGGGGTATGGATGAAGAAGAGAAAATTTCATATCAGGAGGAGACATATGAGACAACAACTGAAGAAGAAAATCAGCCCTCATTGAACACAGCAAGAATGGCAGTACTTTCAGCAGTGCCTCGCTATCACACTATTCGATGCAAGGGTGTGGTATTGGGACAAAGAGATTCATTTTATGTAGATGGAGGATCTACGCATAATTTCATTGATGCAGAGATGGTGGAGAAAAGAAAAATTCCAAGTGAACCATTTGATGGCTTCACAATTGTCATCCCAAGTCACAACACAATGCAATGCAACACATGGATTCCAAAGCTGCAAATCACCATAGGTAACTATACTTTTGCTGATAGTTTTTATGTGGTTGATGTTGCTAATACTAATATAGTATTGGGAGTGCAATGACTATATTATATAGGAGATGATTCAGTAAATTATCAAATTCCTGAAATGAAATTTCAAGATTCAACAGGTGCACTAAGGGTTGTGAGAGGGCAGCACACTTACCCAAAACAGGTAGTAAATTGCAAAAGTATGAGATCTATATTGAGGAATGGTGATGTAGAATGGACTGATGAATGTTATGTCACCTCTCCCAAGCCAAAAATCAGAGTTGTTAAACACCCGAAAGAGATAGAGACACTTCTGCACAAATATGAAAAAGTTTTTAGAGATCTTCCACATGGTAAACCACCTGATAGGGGGGTTGAGCATAACATGTTTTGGAGGAGGGTACTTCACCCATTCAGATACCACCTTATAGACATCCCAAGAAGTTCATATATGAGATTGAGAAGGCCATTCAAGAACTCTTAAAGTTGGGACTCATTAGACCAAGCTCTAGCCCTTATGCTTCTTCAGTAGTATTGGTAAAGAAAATTGATGGAACTTTGAGGATGTGTATAGACTTTAGAGCTTTAAACGAGAATACCATCAAGAATAGATATCCTATTCCTAGGATTTATGAGCTTGTGTATGATCTATTTGGAGCTAAGTACTTTTCCAATATTTACCTTAGATCTAGTTATCACCAAATTCGGATGGAGGAGGAAGATGTGCAAAAGACTGCTTTTCGATGTCATTATGGTCACTTTGAGTTTCTTGTTATGCCATTTGGGTTGACTAATGCTCCAGACACATTTCAAGAATGTATGAATAGAATATTTTGTAAGTATCTTAGAATTTTTTTGTTTATTCTTCTTTGATGATATTCTCATTTACAGTGAAACTTGGGAAGAGCACTTGCAACACCTAGAGGTGGTGTTAAAAACTTTGCAAGAACAATCTTTGTATGCTAAGATGTCTAAATGTGAATTTGGGATGAAATAACTATTATATATTGGGCACATTATTGGGAAAGATGGAGTGAAAGTTCACATGGAAAATATCAAGGCCATCTTAGAATGGACATCACCAAAAAACATCACAAAATTAAGAGGCTTCATTGGAATATGTACATACTACAGGAAGTTTGTGAAGGGTTCTCTAAGCTGACTTCTCCACTCACTAATTTGACTAAAAAGGATTGAATATATGTGTTAGTGGATATATTGACTAATTTTGCTCATTTCTTTGCTGTTACATCCTCTTTTAGTGCTGCACAAGTGGCTGACCTTTTTTTCAAAGAAATCTTCAGATTGCATGGGTTTTCCAAGAGCATTGTGAGTGATAGAGATGGTAGATTCATGAGTGATTTTTGGCAAGAACTTTTCAGATTGATGGGAACTCAGTTGGCTCCAAGTACAAGATACCATCCCCAAATTGATGGACAAACAGAAAGGGTGAACAAATGGCTGAAAGGGTACCTCCGAAACTATGTGAGAGAACAACATAAAGCTTGGACAAAATGGCTACATTTGGGTGAGTTTTGCTACAACACCACCTTTCACATGTCAATAGGAATATCTCCTTTCAGATAATTATATGGTTATGATGCACTTACATTTTCTGATATGGTATTTGGTGATAGTAGAGCTCCAAAGGATAAATATTGGGTGGAAGAAAGCCAAGAAATTTTAAAGCTTTTAAAAGATAATTTGTAGGTTGCCCAAAATTAGCAAAAACAAATGCAGATAAACACAGATAGGAAAGGAATTTTCAGGTTTATGATTTAGTGTATTTGAGGTTGCAGCCATACAAACAAGCATCTCTCAAAAAGAATGGAGCAAAAAAGTTAAAGCCAAGATACTATGGGCCCTACAAGGTGATCCAAAAAACTGGAGAAGTAGCATATGAGTTGGCACTTCCGGAAGGGAGTAAAATTCATAATGTATTTCATGTTTCTTGTCTCAAGAAAGATATTGGTCAGCAAATTGTCATTTCAGATACACTCCCTCCTTTGGATGATGAAGGACAGCTCACACTTATTCCGGAAAAGGTTTTAAAGACAAGGGAGAGAATATTGAGGAGCAAGACAATCAAAGAATACTTGGTGCAATGGAAGGATCTACCAAGTGAAGATGCCACATGTGAAGAGGAGAATGTTTTGCAGCATCCAAATCTGAAATTGCTTGAGGACAAGCAATATTGGGTGGTCAGGACTGTAATGTCTCCATTTTAAAATAATTGTATAGTGGGAAAATTCCATCAATCCTACTAGTTCCCTAGGTTGGGTGGAAACATTGGGAAGTTAATAAGGGAGCTAATAAATGATGTTTAGAAATTAGAAGGAATAAAATATTAATTTAATAAGGTCAATTAAATAAATGCAAGTGAATAATGAAATGGCTAGGAAAAATGGAGACATATGGAGACTATGGGGCCCACTCAAGCTAGAATTTCTATGTTAAATGGCATCCACCTCTTGCAATCTCAAATATATGGAAAGCCTAATGTTTTGGATGGATTATAAGGTCAATATAATTTTCCATATACTTCATAGGTCAAATTTGGGATGAAGTGTAAATTACATGAGCAAGGAAGAGCCAAATGGGGAGTTGCATGGACACTTAGCTAGATTCCCCTTACACTTATGACATCTATGACACCAATGATGGAGATTCTATGACAGTTGTGTTGAGCCCCATTTTGTTACCCTTTTTGAGCTAAAAACCCTATGTATTAACACATATTTTGTTGTCATTTTGGCGTCTTTGCATTACACAGACTACCTTTCAGCTTCAGGTAGGATCTTATTTTGATTTATTTTAAGATTGATTCACTCTTGATTATTTTATTGTTTTAATGAGTAAATTTGATTATTATTTGATGTAACCCTTAACAAACAAATTCATGGATTGCAGAGCATGTTTTTTGGGTGAATTCTACATGCAAGCACATGTTCAGCTAGATATCCGCATAGCATATCCATCTTGTCATATAACTCGCCTAACCACCCATGCATTTGAACTGATTGATTCTCCAGCATTTAAGCATGGAGTGGTCTGGAAACCGCTGACTTTCCACCTATTGAAGCGTTAGCACAAGCTTCATTCTGGAAGGTTGCCAATGTACGTCACAACACTAGAGAAGGGGAGCCACCTCATGCTTGATGGAAACCAACTCGCGACAAGGGAGGAGAGTGACCGTGTGTTGGAATTAAAGCAATGAATTGTAATAATGGTTGACTCATCCTAGAAGAGTAGTCAACCACTAAAGGGTCGACTTGCTTGCCTTCTCAAAACTATATATATAAGAACGCTTGTATGCGAGAGGGGTTAAGTAGAAGTAGTTTTTAGCTCAGCCAATTTATGTAATTCAGACTCTGTTCATTTTTAATGGAAAGTACTATCATGTTGTTTACACAGTCGACACAACAGAATGAAGCGCATGTCAAATTAATCTCAGAGCTTCGAGAAGAAAATAAATTGTTACGGCTATAGATTAACGCTATGGAAGGTCTTCATAAGACTGTCAGTACAACACAGAGGGACCAAAGCGCAAGGCGTGCTCTCTTGAAAGCACAAGCTAAAAATTTGAAGTATAATCGACCTACTTCGTCAACAGGGTCGAAGGCAGCTACTTGCGCAGCTCTACCTTCTTCCCAATGATATCTCTTACCTTCTACCAGTGGGACCTGGCATCCTTTTGGTTTGGGGGTATGTTGAGCCCCATTTTGTTACCCTTTTTGAGCTAAAAACCTATGTATTAATGCATATTTTGTTGTCATTTTGGTGTCTTTGCATCGCACATACTACCTTTCAGCTTCAGGTATGATCTTATTTTGATTTATTTTAAGATTGATTCACTCTTGATTATTTTACTATTTTAATGAGTAATTTTGATAATTATTTGATGTAACCATTAACAAACGCATTCGTGGATTGCAGAGCATGTTTTTTGGGTGAATTCTACATACATACACACGTTCGGCTAGATATGCGCATAGCATATCCGGCTTGCCATATAACTCGCGTAACCAACCATGCATTCAAACTGATTGATTCTCTCGCATTTAAGCACGGAGTGGTTTGGAAACCGCCGATTGTCCACCTGTTGAAGTGTTAGTACGAGTCTCATTCTGGAAGGTTTCTAGCATACATCACAATGCTAGAGAAGGGGAATCACCTCACGCCTGATGGAAACCAACTCACGACAAGGGAGGAGAGCAATTGTGTGTTGGCATTAAAGCAATGAATTGTAATAATGGTTTACTCATCCTAGAAGAGCAGTCGACCACTAAAGGGTCGACTTGCTCGCCTTCTCAAATAAGAACACTTGTATGCGAGAGGGGTTAAGTAGAAGTAGTTTTTAGCTCAACCAGTTTATGTAATTCAGGCTCTATTCATTTTTAATGGAAAAGTGATGTCATACTGTTTACGATCGTGTTCCATTAGCAGGCTATGACTCTGTTTGCTGGGAAGCCCCCCCGCCAATCAGAGTTTTTATCTTTCGTATAGTCTCTTTCCTTTTTATAATTAGCATAATTTTCTTCATAGAATTTCATTTCTGTAATTGTTTATATTGTTTCCTGTAACTTAGGTTTCATTCCAGTCTTATGATGCTTATAGTTTAGATTCCATTTTTATGTTATGATGCTTATATAGTCTTTCATTTTAATTGGCAACCAGTTGCATATAGATTAGATTGCAATTTCTTTTGTTACATTTCCAGTTTATTAGACTAGATTGTAATTTCTTTTTAATGCATTTGCATATAGATTAGACTGTGAATTCTTTTTGCATTTGCATATAGACTAGATTGTCATTCCTTTTCATAGAGATTAGACTGTGAATTCCTTTTTTCATTTTCATACAGACTAGATTGAATTCCTTTCCATATAGATTAGACTGTAAACTTCCTTTTGATGCGTTTGCATATAAACTGGATTGTAATTCTTTTGATGTATTTCTAGTTATTAGTTGATTCAATGATAATAGATTAAAATTGTTTTCAATACTGTAGAAATTAATTATAGTTAGTTTCAATTCTGTTAGTTCTTAGTATGTTCTGAATTTATTTAATCTCTAGTTTCCTTTCAAATCTTTAGGTAATAATGCTTTTAAATTATGAATTGTAGTATCTTGTAGGGTAAATAGGTTTGAGTTATGAACTGTAAATTATATGTGAATTAGTTGTTAAATAGGTCTAACCTATTGTATTTGCATCCTAGTTATCATAGGCATAGGTTAGCTGGCCGAAATCATCCAGATTAATCAATTTTGTAAAGTTTTAAGTGTTTTTGTATACAGACTGTCATACAGACAGACTGTTTGGCTTGTTATACAGACTTCCATTTCAAGTTGTTGTTCAGTCTTTCATACATTCCTTAGCATGTTTTACATAATTTAGGTTTGTTTCTTTAGTTCTTTGAGCAGGTTTTGATTAAGGATAGTTAGACAGTAATTATACTTCTTTTTAAGAGTATGTGATTAAATTATTTAGAGTATTTATTAAGCCTTTAAGTCTTTTTACCATGTGATTATATTAGCTTGAATTCATTCTATTTTTGTACATGTGATTTAAAGTTAATTATAAGTTGGTATATATATTGATCGGTCATCAATAGAAGTTGTTATTTTCAGATTAGATGGTTATTAAACAATAATTTATATCATCATCAGGTTTTCTTAGTTAGGTCTTTTCCTTTTCATTATTAATAAGTGTCCATGATATAAAAGAACTATGTTTACCATTACTTGCAACTAGACATTCCTTAGTTTACATATTTTCATAGAGGTAAAGTTAGACTTAATTCCCTTTAGTTTCTATACTTCCTTTGAAAGCCACTTTGACTCTACTCCTACCCCTGTCCCAGTCACTGTAAATGCTTATCCCCAAAACAATCTAGGAGAGTGGAATTAGTCTAAATTGCCATGTATATCCTTGGTTCTATATTCTAGTTGATGTAATTCTGTAAGTATTTCTTTGTATAGTTAGTTTTCAAAGTTGTTTAAAGTAATAGAATAGGTTTTAAGGGATAGTCTGTTATCTTGTTTTTATTTGCATCAAGTATGTATAAAGTAGAGTGGTATAACTGGATACTACACTAGTCTAGTCTTCTAGCTTAAATATTCTTAATTGTTGAATTCTTAGGAGTCTTTGCTTCTTATTTAAAAAAGATCTTTTGATTTATTTTTGTTATAATATTACCATGACACCTTAGGAATCCTTCTGCCTTCGCATATATTTTGTAGCAACTCCAAGCTTACAAACCCCGATCGATAATTAAATATTAGGTAAACTATTCAAGACAGCATTTTGCCCAACAAGTTGGGACACAAGTCACATTTGAAGGCTAAAATCTGACATCTTTGACATATCAGGTCTAAATATAGCATCCAATAGATCTATCATGTGATTTAGAGAATCCCAATGTGTTCCTACTCAATTTGGGAGAAGATGGAAGGTGAAGAGAGAGACCACATCGCATCGCATGAGAAACCACAACAATTTGAATTGGATTTGGTTTATGGATGTATTTGGAAGCCGAGGAGACCATTAATTTTTATAAAATATAGTGAACATCCATGACAAGGATATTTTTGATCATTTGTGAAATTTGTATTGTGAAGTGAGAGAGCTAGTGAGTGACTAGTTCATGCTTGAGCCAATTTCGAGGGTGAAACATTCCCATCTTAATTGGTGATTGGAGAGGCTGCTCAGGTATTTCAAGGAGATTCAATGGATTTATAATATACAGTTGCAGCTATAGAATCTCTTTGACACTTCAGGATTCATCTCATTCCCCCTCCCATATCACATTCTTTCACCATATTTCAGCCCGATGGAGTGAGGCGCACTTGGTGAGACATTTATCTTTTTGAGCGAGATCCTCTTCCTCCAGAATTTTGTATTATGATGTAAATACTCTGATCTGTCTGTTCAGAATTTTATCAGTTCGAAAGGCCAATATATTTTATGTATTATTGATCAGTAATAAAGAAACAGTGCCATTTCCCACTTCTTTGTTGCAAACTCTTATAATATTGGTAGATTTGAATGGATGTGTAAAATATTGATTATTCATGCATGAATGGAATGTAAATAAAGAATATTTGAGGTTTAATATTCATTAAATGAGATTTTGTGGCTAG
Source organism: Pseudotsuga menziesii (assembly GCA_001517045.1). NCBI lineage: Eukaryota > Viridiplantae > Streptophyta > Pinopsida > Pinales > Pinaceae > Pseudotsuga > Pseudotsuga menziesii. The sequence goes on along the minus strand of LPNX010223256.1, from coordinate 198,767 downwards.
TGGGTCTAATTCCATAACCATTGGATTAACTTGCATCTCCTTTCCCCAAGGGTTCAAAACTAGTTTTTATATATATGATTGAAGGAAGTGATAATAACCATGGAAGTTTGATTGGTTCAGCATATGAGTCCATTTTGATGTCTCTACACATATTGTGCCTCAATTTGATAATTCGAGTGTGTTTTGGTACATTCGGGAGGACATTCCGACAATTACCTGGGGGGAATTTGAGCCCCACAATTGCTAATAAAATCACCTATCTTGTTCATAATTTAGTAAAAACTTTAAGTAGTTATTGGAGGGCCATAATACATCCCTAAACATAATAATTAATTTATTATATCATTCAGACAACTTCTATGAATATTTGGGAGCAATTGGGCCAATTTGGAGACCAAGACACTAAGACTAGTCAAGAGCAAAAATTGTGAAAAATTGGAAAATTGGGCATTTTAGTAAAAATTAAAAAAAGGGACATTACAATTTAGCCAATGAATGGTAGAAATAACTAAAAAAACAGAGATAATGTCTCTAATACATTTGAAACTACCCTAGAGGCTATGTTCTTAAGTTTTAATCGAGATTAAGAACATAATAAATACCTTTGGTTGTTAGAGAGTGGCTATAGTAACCATATGACAAGAGATAAAAGTTTGTTTGTAAACATAGATAACTCAGTCAAGTATGATGTAATATTAGGAGATAATAAAGTTGTAAATGTCTTTTGTAAAGGGATAGTCGGTTTTCTAACCAAGTAGAATGAGAATAAGAATATGGTTGATGTCTGTTTAGTCCTTGGTATAAACAATAATTTAATGAGTGTTGGTCAACTGATTGAACATGATTATAAAGTCATCTATACAGATAATTCTTGTACAATCCTAAATAAATTCTGAAGTAGGAAGCTCATTGCTAATATCAAAATGACCAAGAATAGGATGTTTCCTTTAACACTAACGAATCCCAAATAGTTAGATTCATGTGTACACAATGTCACCACTCTAGATGAGTCTTGGTTATGGAATCTGAGATATGGTCATCTACACTTTAGTGGGATGAATTTATTGCAATAGAAACAAATGGTTAAAGGATTACTAGTAATTCATGAACCAATAAGTTCTTGAGAGAGTTGCATATTAGGAAACCAACACAGAGATAGCTTTCCAGCTAGTGTATTCTACAGAGCAAGGGAACCATTGGAGATGTTGCATATTGATTTATGTGGTCCCATGTAAACACAGTCCTTAGGAGGACACCTTTATTTCTTGACTTTTATTGTTTATTTCAGTAAGAGGACTTGGATATATTTCCTAAAGAATGAATCTGAAACTTTTGACAACCAACGAGTTCAAGGCTATAGTTGAAAAACAAAGTAGTCTATACATCAAATTTTTAAGATCTGATAGAGGAGTGAGTATGAATCCAAATATTTTGCAAATTATTATAGATACCATGGTGTCAAAATAAAATTTACAGCCATATATACTCCTCAACAAAATGAGATAGCATAAAGGAAAAATTGAACCATGATGAGTATTGGTAGAAGTATGCTCAAAGAAAAAAACTTCAAAATGATTTTGGAGGTGAAGAAATCGCATGTTCAATATATATATTGAACATATCACCCACAAAGAGTGTTAAAAACAAATTCCCTTGGGAAGCATGGAGTGGAACAAAATAAAGTGTTTCACATACAAGAGTATTTGGATGTGTAGCTTATGAACATGCTCCTTAAAAATTGAGAAGAAAGTTGGATGATATGAATGAACAATGTATTTTTACAGGGTATATTGAGCATTCAAAATCCTATAGGATGTACAATCCAATTGCTAAGAAATTTATCGTAAGCGGAGATGTGGAATTCAAGGAAGAAGAATCTTGGAACAATTAAAATGAAGAGTCAACTATAGTTGGAAATTCAACACCCTAATTACCAACAAAATATCAAGTGGAACCAACAAGACAACAAGGATCTCCATCTAGATTACTAATATTGCAAATTCAAGGTGAAAATTCAAGACATGGAGAACATCAAGGTAACAACCCTCACATTAATAGTGATTTATATCCCATTGAGAAATAAAAAGACAATAAGTTTAAGATAATTTTGTAATCAATATGTTTAAGTAGACATCGAAGTTCATTTTTCATTATTTTCATGTGAGCCTATGCATTTTGAAGATGCCATGAAATAAGAAAAAATGTTTAAGTAATGAATGGATAAATTGATGCAATTAAAAATAATGACACTTGGGATCTTGTCGATCATCTAGAAAGAAAGGATAGCATAGGAGTTAAATGGATTTATAAAACTAAATTCAATACAATCCATATAACTTGTAATTATTCCCTTTCCATTTGAATTCCATATATTGTTATTGTAGGTTGGTGGCATAGGTACCTAATTGTATTAGAAATTCTGGCCTTAACACCATATCTACTCCTTTGAGTTAAAAGGAATAATTTGATTTGTAGATTCAAGACTTGTATTTGTAAGGAAACATTATGGGATTTCCCTACTCCTTCCACATATTGATAATTGTGTTTAATTTTGTGAAGTTTAGGATCCTCGAGGATGAATGAAATCAATTATGAAAGAAGTATTAGATTATTACAGGAATATCTTGGGACATAAATAGTCTTCACTTAGATTCCACAAGAGAAATATAGAGAAGAAGAATAATTTCTATTATACAATCAATTGAGGAACAATATGAGGAATATTCCATACAATAATATTCATCATTATGGGTGAATATATAATACAACATCAAGGAATAATTTGAATACCTAAAGAGGTAGTTGAATCTACCAACCTAGACTGACTTAGGAGCTAACTCAGTGTGGGAAAATCACCACTAGAGATAACTAGTGAAACTCCAGATCACTAATATAGTAGTTAATTGAAGAGGGTAGGTGAGTAAATTTTCCTTGCCTCCCTTAAATCATGCAAACTGGCACTAGAGAGATTGAGAGTGAACTAACATATGGGAATAAGAGCATAACTGAACACAACTGATTACCTACTGTAGTCAACTATTGGGCACTACTGGTGGCACTCAAAGTGGCTTCTTAAAATATAGGGATTGATCCCTGGAACACCAAAATCCATGCTTGTTGGGCAATAGAGCAAACCCAGGTTTAATCCTTTTGTGTCGCACCAACAAAAGACCCACTGTGTTGGCCCTTTCGGCAACAACCCACGCACAGGTTGTAGTCTCACCCGAAACAGCAATGGGGTGCCGCAGAATCAGGTTTATGCAAGCAGAGAGGGATATTACTATACCTTAGCCTTTACTAACTTATTAATCAATAATTACACAACTTTGTCATTCACTTTTATACAACTTCACAGATAGATAAACAACCGTGACTTGCTTAACCCACTACAGGGAATTCACAACGAAGCTTGTTATTAGCAATGATCTAAGTTAACAAATGTATACAGTTATTAATGCATAAAAGACAACAGAAATAGAAGCAACACAAGAAACCACAACACCAAATATAACATGGTTCACCCCCAGTGTAGGGGCTACATCCACAAACTGTGTTTTATTCAACTTGCTACAAAACCACAGTTTGATCTGCGCACTCAGCTGCAGATCCCTTCAGTCCTTAACAGCCGTGCACACAGCAGCAGGCCTCTGCGCACACAGCTGCAGATCTTTTCTCAATCTTCTTACAAAACCCTCTGCGCACATAGCTGCAGAGGTCGTCCACGCACACAGCTGGGACTTAACCTTTCCTTACAAAATCAGCCTTAACTTCGCCTTAATCTTTCTTACATCATAAAACCTAACCTTTCTTATTTACACAAGTGCCTATTTATAGCGCACTATTTACAAAAACATGGATTCAATACCATGGGCACCCAAAACCCTAAAACCTGGTCTTAAGCCACGGGTTTATTACAATAGAAGACTTTGATTCAACCCCCGACACCCCTAAGACTATTTTCAGTCAAACCCGCGGGGTTACCCATCTTAAGGACCGTTGAGGTGCATGCCCTAACAGGCCCCTAAGACTCACCAGTGTCCTATCCCGGGGCACTTATCTACTCGGCTGGTGGTAAAATTTGCTTGGCGAAGACATTGTGCGTTGGTTCCTGGAGTCCTTCCTGCTAGTGGCCGGCTGCCCGCTTCTTTCTGCTGCTTGATATTGATGTGGAATAAGGCCTTGTGGATCCATATGCAACCCCATCCTTTGGCCGGGTTGGCGACACTTAACCAGCCACAGCTTGGGGTCCCCTGGAATTGTGTGTCACGCTGCATAAGACACACAGCTGCCATGGTTCTGCTATGCCAGAAGATTTCAGGGTGGGGCTTGCCAGAGTCATTTGGCGAGGTCTTATGGCCATCGTGGCTCCATGTTAGAGCAAATTTGTGCCTGCCTTTGCTTGGTTTAGGGCAAAATTCTGCCTGCCTGCGTACTTAAGTCAAATACGACTGTGCTGGTGGGTTACTCAAAAGGTTCTACAGAGCTCTTTCTCTGAACTCGCGTACTAGCTTCTGGACATCACAATTGTTTGTCATGGCTCCAATCGAGCAAACTCCAAGAAGTTCTTCGAGGAAGATGCCACAAGCCAATGTAGCTTACTTATAGAATTTCATTACAGAATCTGTCATCATAGTGTAGTAATGACATCAAATCTGCTTGAATACCAGAAATCTCGTCACACCTAGCCTGAGATTTTCCTGAAATCTCATAATTACAGTTATGAAGAGTAGCTCACATGCCGCCGCCGTCAAATGTATTTTGTCCCATCCATCTCATACTAGGCTGTGACACAATTCCAACTTACGACATAACAACCACTTTCCACTTCGACACAGGATGAACTTGCTTCCCCTGACCAACCTTCGGCTTCCCATACTTTATCCTGCATATTACGACATTCCACAGTGTGGCGAGCAGTTGTGCTGGGTATGTAGACTTTTCTGTCTTGGTGCTACCTTCAATTCTGAGGACTTGGCCGGTCCCTGTACTTCTTTAGACGACTCCCATTTATCATAGAAGGAAAGAGTTCTCCATTTAACTTAGCTAGTTGGACTGCGCCCCCATCAGTAACTTTCTGTACTATATACGGTCCCTTCCAATGTGTCTTAAACTTTCTGGGGAACTTCGTAAA
>LPNX010223256.1:118528-193011 GCA_001517045.1 Pseudotsuga menziesii | reverse complement strand
ATCAGGTTTCTGCAAGCAGAGAGGGATATTACTGTACCTTAGCCTTTACTAACTTATTAATCAATAATTACACAGCTTTGTCATTCACTTTTATACAACTTCGTAGATAGATAAACAACCGTGACTTGCTTAACCCACTACAGGGAATTCACAGCGAAGCTTGTTATTAGCAGTGATCTAAGTTAACAAATGTATACAGTTATTAATGCATAAAAGACAACAGAAACAGTAGCAACACAAGAAACCACAACACCAAATATAGCGTGGTTCACCCCTAGTGTAGGGGCTACGTCCACAAACTGTGTTTTATTCAACTTGCTACAAAACCACAGTTTGATCTACGCACTCAGCTGCAGATCCCTTCAGTCCTTAACAGCCGCGCACACAGCAGCAGGCCTCTGTGCACACAGCTGCAGATCTTTTCTCAATCTTCTTACAAAACCCTCTGTGCACACAGCTGCAGAGGTCGTCCACGCACACAGCTGGGACTTAACCTTTCCTTACAAAATCAGCCTTAACTTCGCCTTAATCTTTCTTACATCATAAAACCTAACCTTTCTTATTTACACAAGTGCCTATTTATAGCGCACTGTTTACAAAAACATGGATTCAATACCATGGGCACCCAAAACCCTAAACCCTGGTCTTAAGCCGTGGGTTTATTACAATAGAAGACTTTGATTCAACCCCCGACACCCCTAATACTATTTTCAGTCAAACCCGCGGGGTTACCCATCTTAAGGACCGTTGAGGTGCACACCCTAACAATGCTGACAAGTGCAGTAAGGGTATATGTCCACTAGATGTGTCCCCCATTCATAATTGAAGTGATGAAGACATCCGAATTTAGGGATCTAATAAATAGACTATGTGGTCAAAGGGAGGATTAATAATGATCCTAACAATAAGGTTGTAGAAGAAGAGAAGAATTCAGTGTACACTAATCAATCATTCATTGAAAAATTGCACACACATGGAGACAAATTTGGAATAATAACATTGCATCCATTAATCAATAATTAATCTGTAATACAATGGTGTCACAAATAGGAGGATTCAGATCTAGTAGGTATGATTCTAATTACCTAACTTGGACTGAATCTAGATAACTCTAACTGTGGAAAAACACCACTAGATACTTCACTAATGTAACTCCAAATGACTAAATCACTTCACATTTAGTTAATTGACTAATTTAGTTGAGAAAATGCACCCTACTTCCTCAAATCATGCAAAGGGGTTCTAGGATGACTAAAATTGAACTAACTATGGATGATTTGAGCAGGACTGAACATAGACTAGGGACAACTATTGGTGATTGTTGGTGGCACTGAGTGCGGGTTCCTAAATTATAGGGATTTATCTCCAAAGCTCCCTAACTCATGTAAATTGGCGCAACATGTGGTCGGTGGCCCCCATATGAGTACCCCATGGAACTAGTCAAGTGGCATCATACTCCTAAGAAAGAAAATGGAATTTAGACTATGGTGGTCAAGGGAGGATTAATTAATAATCCTAAGTACAACTCCCCTTAATCCTAACTTGGATAACCTGGGCCCTGGAAACTAAGACCAAGGTTCACCCATATAATCAAAATGCAAAAAAAATGATTGTTTAACAAACCAAGGAAATGGTGAAAACCTCATGGAACCCCTCCCCTCAAAATAAATAGGAAAACTGGGAATGATAACTAAATGAAGACTTCACACCAAGAGAAAATTTCTTCTTGAGTAAAAAACTTGTGAAAATAGTTTTGCAATCTGTATCTCTGTGGAGCAGTAATGCAGTGTGATGGTCCTTATGTGCACTACTTTCATGATACAATGCATGGAAACCTCTCCACCTTCTTCCAATCTGATGGCATATATGAGAATAAATTTTGCTTCTTTTGCAGCCAATATTGCATATTTTGAACCTCTTTGATAGTATGGAAGAGATGAAATTTGGATTTCATGCCCTATGGCCTTACATGACCCCACTCAATGGATTTCTCAGCTTGCATGTCAAGAGGGAATCTGTGTACCCCTTAGGCTTTTACATGTAGTTTTTTCCTTGTAATTTTTCATGAATAAAGTTGCGTTTGTCTCTTCTTTCTAGAGGAAGTGTGGCATGATCCAATGTCTCATTGTTCTTCAATGATCATAATTGTTGATCGTACCTTACCATCATGTAGCATCTCTCTGGGAGTTTGTAGCATCTCTTTGGAAGAAGTGAATTTGCTTGACATAGTGTAAGGCTCTCATTTTGAAACTGAGATCTTATTCTGCTCATGTCATATGAATCTCTAGTCATGTTCCTAGTAGCCTCAATAACCTTTTGAGCCCATTTAGGGCTAGGATTGGAAGTAGGGACTGGATCTAGATCTCGATCTGTATCTGATTGAAATTCAAATTCAATTCCAAGAACTAATTCAACTTGGTCCTCTGCTTAAGATTCTAAATCTGAAACATTAATAGAAAAATCATCATATGCAAAAGGTTTATGTAGAATGAATTTACCTTCCCTTTCAAATGGCAGCTGATATTTCACTAGATCTATGTATGATAAAAAGTGCGAGGATTCATATGCATTGGAGGCATCGTTTGCAACACTTTTTACTTCTTAGGATTATTATTAATCCTCCCTCTGTCTCCTTTGACCACATAAAGTCTATTTGATTAAATTTCCTATAATAGGGGGTCTCATCACTTCACTAGTGCATGGGGTACATAACTAGTGGATATATGCCACTTACTGCACCTGTATGCATGCATTTTGGAGCTCCAGGGATCAATCCCTATTTTATAGGAACCCACTCAAAGTGCCAGCAGTAGTGTCCAACGGTTGAATCCAGTAGGTCATCAGTTATACTTAGTTAAACTCTGATCCCCATCAGTTAGATCACTTCCAGTGTCTCTAGCACCAATGTGCATGATTCAATGGAATATATGTGCCTTTTTTCACCTACCCCTTTCAGTTAATTGATTGTAATTGATTGTAAATGGTTATTAACTATTAGTGATCTAGAGTTGCACTAGTTAGATATAATGGTTTTTTTATCACTCCTGGTTATCTCTAGAGTTAGTCTAGGTTGGTAGATTCAACTACCTAAGTAGGTATTCGAATTATTCACTGATGTTGTATTATATATTTGCCCATAATGTAAATAATCATTAATTGAATATTTCTCATATTGTTCTTTAATTATTCTTCTCTTATTTTATCTTGTGCAGTCTATGTGAAGACCATTTTTGTCCCAAGATCTTCCTGTCAGAATCTAATATCACTATCTCCTTCCTAGATGAGATATTTGGGATCTCCACTGAGTAAGTACAATATACAACTCACTTTGGTGAGCCTGTATGAGTCATCTGATATACATAAAAAAAATTGCTTCGAAGGAGGGCACATAGTGGACATTATTAAACACTCCATGCTCTAATTTGATTGAACCATTTCCTTCATATTAGATTTGAGTGTCATATCCCATGTGAATACTTGGGCCATCAGTAAGTTGTAATGAAGAGAATGATTCTTTGTATGCAACCATGTGATTGGATGCTCCTGAATCAATGAGGAAGGAATGATATTTTGAAATTCCATCCTTCAGTGCATGGCATCTCTCATGATATTCGGTCTTTTATACAGAAGCAACCTTCCTTGCACCTTCAAGGAGGGAAATATTGTGTTGTTTAAGGATTTTTGACATCTTATCTACGGTATTCTTCATACAATATTTCTCTGTGTGGTTTTCTTTCTTACATTAGGAGTACTTTCCCTTATCAAACCTCTGATGTTTGTCCTTCTTAGAGCCCAAGGCTTCATCTACTAGATCAAAATATTCCTTAGGTTCAAATTCAATGTTATTCTTCTCTTTACCTTTATGATTCCTCCATGCTTCCACATTATTTGTCTCCCCATCCAATAAAGATTGATTTGGGGAGGCTCTAAGAGCTCCCTTATGTATCAACTTGTCTTATTCCTGTATTAGAGATTCTGTGAAGGAATCAAGGGATGGAATTTTCCAATTAGGAGTAGTGAGTCTCTCGGATTGAAATGTAGATACAAACATTGAGAATTCAGAGACAATTTTTCGCAGAGTAGAGAGCACCAATTGCTCATACTTCTTGTCAATCCCGCATGGCTTGCATTGCATGAGAAGTGATTTGAATTTTGAGACTAATTGTTGTATAGTTTTGAAGTTGTTGGGTTGTAGTGCAATCGAATCATCCTCTAGAATATGGCCCCTCATCTCATCCTTCTTTCCAAACAAGGATTCTAGATTCTCCCATACTTCTTTTGGTGTTCTCAATCTATCAAGATGAAAGAGTAACTCTTTGGAGATGTAGATGAAAATGAAGCCAAATGCTTCATCCATATTGTTTAGATACTTTGACTTTTCAAGACGATGTTTGGGTTCAACCTCACTTCCCATGGTGACCTTCTACAGACCCTTGTTGTGCAAGACAATATGCATATCAGCCCTCCAATCAAGATAGTTTAAGGGTGTGGGTATTTGGTGTGTCAAAGTTGTTGAATTATCCATATTGAAGCTTCAAGAAACAACTAATTCTTCCAAAAAATATTTAATTTACCTACAAAAAAATTTCAATTCGAAATCAAAAAAATTCACAAACTCTTCATGTCGACATGTACACTTGCTTTGGGTGCATCACACCTGGCTAGGCTTATTTGGACGGAATATAGAGGGAGAAAGGAAATAATAATAGGAATTATGTGGAACCCAATTGCTTTTGATGCATAAATGGAAGTTTATGAGGTTTGAAGTTGTCCTGGATACCTACTATGATACAATGTTTAATTTTTTGAAGCTTAAGATCCTCAGGACTGAATGAAATCAAATGTGCAAGAAGGTTGCGGAAGAAGAGAATAACTCAATATACAGTGATCAATCATTCATGGAAAAATTACACACACATGGATACAAAATTGGAAGATTAACATTACATCCATTAATCTATAATTAATCTGTAATATAATGGTGTTACAAATAGGAGAATTTGAATCTACTAGGTATGATTTTAATTACCTAACTTGGACTGACTCCATATAACTCTAACTATGGAAAACACCACTAGAGACTTCACTAATGCAACTCCAGATGACTAAATCACTTCAAAATTAGTTAATTGACTAACTTAGGTGAGAAAAGGAGACCTACTTCCTCAAATCATGCAAAGTGACATTAGGATGACTAAAAGTGAACTAACTGTGGATGATCGGAGCATGACTGAACATATACTAGGGACAATTGTTGGTGACTGCTGGTGGCACTGAGTGTGGGTTCCTAAGTTATAGGGATTTTTCTCTAAACCTCCCAAAGTCGTGTAAATTGGCGCAACAAATGGTAGGTGGCCCCTAGATGAGTCCCCTATGGCACTAGTGAGGTGGAATCAGAATCCTAAGCTAACAAATGGAATTTATACTATGGTGGTCAAGGGAGGATTAATTAATAATTGTAACACATCGATAGTTGATACTATGAGATTCTTTATAGCACACACAAAAATATAAAGTTCTTTTTCCATTTTGATATCCACGAAATTGTGCTTACTTATAAAATCTACTAAAATTGTGATATCTTTATTCAATATAGTATCTTTAAGTTATAACCTCTTTGGTTATATATTTTATTATTTTTTCACATGAGGAAAGATTTTTCCATCCTCAAATTTTATCATTATTTCTCAAATGGGGTGGAATATATTGTCTTATGAACAATTGAGTTTTTCTCTTTTCAGTAAAAAAATTATTATGCAATATAGGTGAACCTTCTTCTTTACATGTTTGTTGGATGCATGTGATTGTTTCTATTGACAGCTTAGGTGACTTTATATCCATATCATATTTGGATGTATCATCTTTGATGGAAACATGTACTTATTTCTCATCTATAAATTTGCATTAATATGTATGATTAGATATACATTTATGACCCATAATCCACTTTTCACCACATCAACGACAAGTGTTTTTCTTCCTTTTTAGGTTATTGTAGGAACTATTAGTGGAAGTGTCTGATTCTTTTTCGGTTTGATAGTATCCATATGATTTTGAATTATTACACTTATGTCCTAGTGACCACTTGTCTCTACAATATCTACATTGTCTCTCTTTTTGTTGTAAATAAGCCTTGTTAAATATTTTGGATATCCCTTCGAATTTGTCTTATGTTTCCTTTTACTTACACCTTGCTACTTCAATGGATGAAAGGTCATGCATTTTTAATTCATTCTGGATGTACAGTTTAAGGCCTCCCAGGTGAGTTTTGAGTAATTGCTTGCTATATAAGCCAAATACTCATGTGGTGAGAGCTTCCCATTGATGCATGGATTCATCAACACATCCTTTTTGTTGTAGTGTGGTAATCTTTGAGAAGACTTTTTTTGCGATAAATCCATGGAATCTCTTAGAATTTGTTTTTAAAAGAGTGTCTATAGTACGAGTGATTTTATAGTTTATACCACATATACTAGATGTATGTGTCACCTTCTAGATGCATGTAGTCATATTTTACTTTTTTTTCATCTATCATAATGTTATATATACTAAAATATTCTTTAACCTTGTTAAACCATGCCACATATTGATCTTCACTCCTATTGTATTTTGATAGTTCTATTTTGGCCATGGATGGGCATATCATAAGGGGATGATATTGGGTATCTCCTAATGAGTTATAGGGGGGGGGTGGTCGTGAAGATTATGGGGATGAGGAGGTATACATGCTTGAATTATTACATCATTTGTTCTGACTTCGAGAAGCTTGATATTTTAAAAGATTTATGAGAACATCATATTTTTTATTTTGCTCCTATTTCATGTCATCCATATTGTTATTCATTTTTGTAACAATTTCATCTTTGAGCTTGTGTTTGAGTACATCATTCTTCTTCTTCATTTTTCCTCTTTGATCCCCATGGTTTTTGGAGATGACGTCTTTGAGAGTGTTGACTTCCATTTCCATATGTTTGACCTAATTATTTAGGTATATTATTCTTGTAGTAGGTTCGGGTGTATATTTTTGCACAAATTGAGCCTATGTTAGCCGATGGGTGACATTGGATTTGTGGAAGGAAATGATATTAAGAGAAAATTAATGTGCGTGTGTGTGTGTGTGTGTGGATAATTTTAATAAAATTAATAATAATTATAATTAATATTATAATTATAATAATAATTATTATTATTATTAGCATTATCATCATCATCATCATTATTATTATATTACCATTATTGGAATATTATTTTTGGGGAAATTACACAGAATGAGGGGGGATGAATGGAGGAAGGAGTTGGGGGGTAAAGATGGGGGATAGGGAAAGTAGGCATAAGCAAGTGGAAGGTATAGTAGGCATGAGAAAGTAGATATGGTAGAGATACTAAGAGGAACAAATAGGGGTAGAGTTGTAGGAATGGGGGAGAGGGCATGGACATTGAAGGGTAGGGAGTTTGGGAGGGGTAGGGGAGAGGATAAGAATGTGGAGGAGTTTTTTTGAAGGAATTTAGGGATGTGGTGTTGGGGGGGAGTGCAATAATGTGTATATGGGATATTGGAGGAGAGGAGATATGAGAGGCAACATGCGGGGGAAAGAGGAGAGTGAAGTAGAGTGGAGGGAGGGAATGATGGATCTAGGGGAATGAGGGTATGGAGAGGGAGGTGAAGAGGAGGCTAATAGGGATTGAAAATGAAGAGGACATGGTTGTAGGGAATGAGGAAATGGCGAAAAACGTGGGAGATGAGATGGAATTGTATGAGAAATGGAGGCATATGGGAGTGCAATAGAGGATAGTGGTAGGGAGAGTGAAGTGAAAAAATAAGATGGAGGATGCATGTAGCACATGGAAAAATAAGGCTAATGACTTGTCTTAATAGTCTTCACTTGTTCTTGATATGGTACAAATGTTTGAGTAATATAATGAGAATCGGGAAACATGGTTTATGTGGGTTGCAATTCATTGGGTTGCGTACATGAACATGGTCACATGAGCACAACGAAGCCTTCCCATGTACACACAAAACTGTCAAAACCATGACTCATGTACATCGCCATACCTTGTGTTTTTTAAGGGGTTTGAATCAACAAATCACTTTCTCTCTTGCATGATGGTGATTGAATGGAGAGAAAAGGAGCATGATGAAGTAGATAACCAAGTGCAAGGGTGTTTTCCTCCACAACGAGATATCCAAATATGTTGTATATACAAGTTTTGGAACCTTGGTAGCATGAAAGAAAAATCTAGGTTGCTCCAAATGCTAATTGACTATTGGGAAACTGACATGGAGGCCTTCAAACTTGAAGGGAAGCCTCTCAAAATTGAGGTTGATGACATTTATTTCATCACTAGATTGTCTCATCGAGGTGAGATAGTCAAACTTAGAGATTTGGGAGGTGGTTGTGGGTTGAATATTGAGGAATACATTGAGACTTATTGTATTCCTGACACACAAAAGGTGGGAAGCCAAGTCCCAATTAAGTCTATCCATATCCTAAGTTTGAAAGTCATAATACTAGTCCTTTTCAAGATATCAAGTTTGGATGCGATTCCTCAGGCTTTCAGACCTCTTATGATTTATGTAGTAGAGTGTTTGAGACCCACTATATATGATTAGAGTACATACCTGTTGGTAAAAATGAAACACCAAATAACCAAATGCAAACTTGGGAGATGAAAGAACTTTAGGTTTACCAGTACCTTATGCAGTTTCATCTTTGAAAGGGTTCTAGGCCTTATCTCCAGGGTAGAAGTTCCTCCTCATAGTCTATGATATCCATTCCAAGCACATTGGATAGAGATTATGAGGTATATGAGAGGTAGAAAAGTGCCTTCTCCACGTGAAGAGAACTTTTTCCATTGGTAGCGATGACATTCAACTGCCATCGATGACGATCCCTATGAGGGGATTGAATTTCATAGAGATAGATACATGCCATTACCACTAGGGTCCTCCTTTAAATATATTGGTAAGGATGATTTTGTTTTTATAAATATTTCATTTCTTTGGATTTTTTTGTTTTAATAAGAGAAAAAAAACATTTTTTTGTGGCATCATATATTATACTTAAAATATTTTTCATAGACATCAGTCTGTGACAACTAGAGGGATACCCACGACTCAGTGCAGAGGACGAGGAGAGGAACTAGCTGGAATATATATCGAGAAGACTTTGCAAAATGTATAGGGAAACCTATCTCGATTGACCCAGAGAATTTCGATGTTACATATTTGAGGATCTACATGAGGTCATGCATATGCATGTAGGAGGGTTACCCCATGCATGGGTGAGGCTCTTTCAGAATATATCCAATGCCACATTATGTTATCATGAGATGTATCTAGGACCTCAGGATTAGATGACATGCTTATATTATGCACTGACTGTCACGTGTTTTGAGAGCTACAAGCCCAATTTTGTACTATGATACCACATTTTGAACTTTTATGTAAATGGAAAGAATTATGGCTACCGATTTTTACTATTATGTGTGTATGAATTAATGTATGAATGCATGCTTCTTTTACTTAGCTATGAGACAAATGCCAATCTAAAGCATAATTTGCATATGCATTGGATACTTAATTAGAGCTTATAAGTATGTAAATGTATGTAATGAAATCAAAGTGATGTTCCAAAAGTATTATCCATAAAAATATTCTCAGTAACGTAGGATCTCTAACATGGTACCAACCATTCAATTGGGAAACAACAAATTTGAATCTAAGTGAACCTTTAAGGATTGAATACCATTAAAAATGTCATAACGTAATAGATCAATGAAGACACTATACTCAACCACATTATTCAGTGTTGGCTCTAGACATACGCCTCTTGAAGTAATAAGTTGACCCTCTGGTGAATAAATGACACAAGCAACAGAAGCTAAATTCTATGTATGAGCGATGCCACCATCCGTTAATCCTAAGTATGTTGAGGACTCTATTGAAATATTCCAACCAAGAGGAAGCATATAAGAAAATCAGCGACACCAAAAGGAAAAACCAAAATATGCACAAAAATATATGATAATGTACAAAGTACCAGCCTAATTGAGGTTCAAGCATAGTACTTTTTAAGGTAGATCCCATTTCTGGGCTCCTTGAACAGATTCCATTCATAATGTTCTAACTCATAAGCTCCCTTTTCTATGACATGCCTTACAATGTAAGGACCATGCCACATCAGTTTAAACTTGTCAGCACCCATTAGTTCATTAGATTGGTCATATAAAAGAACCAATTCATCCTCAGCGTATTAGTTGGGATGGATAGACTTATCATACTGAACCTTGACATGATGTTTATTAGCTTCTATAACCATAGTGGCATATTCTCATCAAGTTGCTTAAGGTGGACTAAATGTTTTTCTAACTTTGAAATGTGAGGAAGGAGCTTGATGGCTAACACCAAAGAAAGGATTTCACATTCAATAGGAAGGAAAGACTCCACTCTATGAACTAATTGGAAATGTGAGAAACCATTGGAAGTCTTTAATGTGGTTCAATATGCCCACAAAGCAGGATATAACATAATGTGCCAGTTATATTTTCTTTGTCTAACAGTATTTTGTAATATGGCCTTGAGAAATTTATTAACGACCTCCACTTTTCCATTTTCCTAGGGATAATAAGATGATGAATGATCTTGTTTAAACCTCAGTTTTAGCGCTAATTTTATCATTAATTTATTTTCAAAGTGACTGCCATGATCTGTGAAAATCTATTACAAAATATTAAACCAATATGTTATTTGATTAAATACGAAATGGGATATAGTCTGACCATCACCTTTAGCAGTTAGCCTGGAATCTTCCCCGTTAATGAAATAGTCCATGACCATGATGATATGGTGGTTCCCCCAACTAATTCTAGGTTGCAATCCATGAAATAAATAACCCATTTAGTGAAGGGATTGACGATGATGACTAGATAAAATGGAGTAGGACATGAGCACATATTATAAGAGAACACCTGATCAGGGTGACATCTCTTGACCCCATTAATACAATCTTAAAATATGGGTGACATCTCTTGACCCCATTAATACAATCTTAAAATATGGACGACCAATAGTAATTATCTCACAATATTTTCTAATATGTCACAATCCCATATAAGTGACCACCACACGCCCTATTGTGGTAGTCATTCATCACAGCCTCTACTTTCTCATGGGTTAAAAAATAATGCATAATAGAATCCACCCCCCAACGAAACAAAGTGTCACCAATGATGAGGTATTTTTTGTCTTGATGATGTATATGTCGTTGTTCCTCCCTCGAAAGATGTGGAGGGAACTTCATAGTTCATAGATAAATCGTAATGTATCCATACTAGGGGTTCGAAGATGAGAGGAGTAATAAATGCTCATCAACAAATGAGTTCTTGTAAACCATATCCTTATCTTTCCTAAGAAAATTGGGCATTAACTTTACGAAGAACGAAGAATTTTTGGATTTTGTAAATAAAAAATCGAGGTAAAACTCTTGCAAAATCGCAATCCATCTATTATAATTCCCCTCAATAATGCGTCTTGTCAAGAAAAATTTAAACGGATTGATGTACGCCATGACAATAGTCTTGTGAATTAAAATATAATTTCGCAACCTCTGGACTACATGAACGGTCGTGAAGGCTAATTTTTCCACATGACAATATTTAAGTTTAGAATCTATGAGATTTTGTAATCTTCCTAATTGTTTTTTATGGAACACTCCATTGGACTATGGGTATGCATTGGCCTAAGTAACTTGGGAAAGTCATGAAAAATTATCAAGGTGGAGATGTGGGCTAAATATTTGTATGGTTTGATGGAAAAATTGTGAAATGATAAAACATTAGGCAAAATTGGACAAGGAGGGCACATAAGAAGGTTGAGTTGGGCCCCGCATGAGTTGTAATTCCCTCAATTTTGAATTCTAAGGTGAAATAAGACATCATGAAGGAATAAATACAAATATGTAACTCCCAAGAAGTTCCATGAAGATGCATCTCATGAATTGCAACTCCTCAACATAAAAATAACAAATCTGTGATAATTTATGGCATCTATGAAAACCTTATGACAACTTTTGACAAGAATCAGGTCCCGTGACTTCTTATGGAAATGTATGACAACTTATGATATGTTGTAAGTCCTAGATTTAGCCAAGGAGGACGCTATACGTGAAGGTGGGCCCACCATGAGAGTGTAACTCCCCCAAAATCAAGCTAATCCTCTCAAATTCAATTTTTCAAGGTACAGATGAAGTTATTATTTTGAAAAATAAAATTAGTGAAGAGATAAATGGGACCCAAGGTGTCATTCTATCATAAAAATAACTATTAATATTTTATTAAATACTTGTGAGATAATTATAGAATGAGGGGAAAATGCTACGTGAATATTTGTAAAAAGGGTGAAGACACAAGTGAAGGAGCCCTTTGGTCATTTTTACATTTTCACTCTTGGAGAGATTAGCTTGTCCTTGCATAGTGGATGTTTATCCTCCCTTCTATTGAACTAGTTTCGGTGGTGAAATATTCCACCCTAGCTAGTAGAGAGGAGGAGATAATTCTAATCTCTTCATTGTGCTTCATGGAAATTGATGGAGAGGATAAATCACTTTCATATTTATCTACAAATATTCATTTTAGGTTTTTATGTTCATCTATAGTACTAGATTGAATTCATGTTGGTTTGTTAAGGTTCTAGTTAGCAGAAGTGTGATTTATGGTGTTTTCCATGCATTTTGGTGTTAGAATTGTCAGTTCTTTCTCAGGGAAGGAAGACCATTGGATCCATTTTAACTCGAATATATCATTCATTGTAATTATATGATTGATATGTGACATATGGCATGATTTGGGAGGCTTCTCTATCATTTGGATGTGTTTCTTCTTGATTTATAGCTTGAAATGGTGAAGGAGGGGCGAAATACTAGTTTTGGTTTTGAAACTTATGATAATTTTGGATATGTGAGACCTGCTCCATTACATTATGAGCATTGTTTTAGTTGGAAATTCTTTTTTCACGCTAAATTGTGTCTAGATGACAGAGATATGTCGATTTTATCACATCTACTCCATTTTATATCTCTTTTGGTAGAGGTTTGAACTTGTACAATTGTAACTAAGTACTTTATGAGTTTCAATCTATGTAAGAGCCACGTACTATTTTAAAAAGTGTCATTGATGTTCCCATACAATGAATAAGAAATATCCAAGTGTTTTCTCATATGGTGTTCATATTTGTGTAACAATGATTCCATGTACAAATATTTCTCATACGGTTATGCCATTTACAGTATTGATTGTAAAATTTTAATAGAAGCCCTTTGTGGCCTATTACTGAATCATTTATATTTGTTTGAATGCACTTGAGTCTTATTCAATCCGTTTTTAAGAGTTATAGTCTATTAGAAGGTGTTTGGGTCAAGTTGAAAAGCCAATATTCCTATGTGGGGAAATTGAGCTAGTTTCTTACTAGTCTTGACAGGATGCCTTTCATACTTCCTTGGAAGTTATCTAGAGTCTATTAGTGGGTTATATATTTTTATTTGAGTCTATTTGAGTCCATTTAGTTTATATTCTGAGAATGTTATTGACTCTCATAGTGTTTGGGAAGAGATGTAAACTCCGTGTTTTGTGTTGGAAAATTTGAACTACTGCTCCTAGTTTTGAATCCAGTGGTTCTCTAGGGTTGCATTAGGGTTGATATATTTGATTTTGGATCAAGAAAATTAAAATGGTGATATATAATTCCTTATTTATCACATTACAATGGTTTGATAGTACACATCGTGGGATGCACTATATTATCCCTATTCCAGTAAACATAATAAATCCATTGTTATTGAACAATTTGGGAAACAATTCATCCTCTATTGTAAAGATTGGAATTAATGTGCCTAAATA
Source organism: Pseudotsuga menziesii (assembly GCA_001517045.1). Taxonomy (NCBI): domain Eukaryota; kingdom Viridiplantae; phylum Streptophyta; class Pinopsida; order Pinales; family Pinaceae; genus Pseudotsuga; species Pseudotsuga menziesii. Next base: position 179,115 of record LPNX010223256.1, on the reverse strand, counting down.
TATGATTTGCTACAATAAATTGGTGTTATATAATGTTCCTTGCACCTATGTAGTGGACCATCGATTGAAAAGAAGAAATTGCAACCATGTCTTGGTTAGATTATGAGGAAGAGTCCTCTTCTACCTAGGTGGAAGAGGAATGTGAATGGTATGAGGAAGAGATTTGATCATATAGTACTTCATATTAATTCAGACTTAGGAATGATGGATACTCATGAGAGGAAATCTATGAAGAAGATCCACCTATGTTCAATTTGGCAGATGGCCGAATGCAAAGTGGGAACAAGAAAAAATAACCTCTTGAGTATCTACAAGACTATTGTGCATTGAATGATGAATTATTAAAGACCATATATTTTCAATCATACTACAATGTTACAATAGGAATCTTGTTCTTGACCCCTTGGGAGAGGTCTAGTAAAGAAAAGATTTCACAAATGGTGAATGAAGTGTGCAAGAAGGTGGGGACTATATATTTTCCACGCTACAACATAAAATGGAATTTACGATAGATATTAATGTAGTTTTTTTCCAATTGTTATGAACATTCTGGTGCTAAATTTGGCATTGTTGTACAGTTGTGTAAAGCGCCAAACTTTGCATCATTTTTTGTGTCATTTTTTACATCCATTTTTGCATCCAATTTTGTGCCTAATTTTTTGCTTCTTTTTTTACTGCCTTGTTTATGCCCAGTTTTGCATACAATTTCGCACCTAGTTTTACATCCAAATTTACATCACGTTTTGCACCCAATTTTGCACCTTGTTTTGCGTCCAATTATGTGCCCAGTTTTGCATCTCTTTTTGTGTATAGATTTCCATCTAATTTTGGGCCCAAAATTACGTCTATTTTTGTGTCTATTTTTATATCCATTGTAGCTTTCCATCTTCCATCTAGTTTTGCGTCCCATTTTACATATTTTTTTTCGTCCTGATTTGCACCCAGTGGTACATCTCATTTTACATCTTTCTTTGTGTCCAGGTTTGCATTGTATTTAATGTCGGATTTTAGTGTAATTTTTTTTTCCAATTGTGGTGAAAAACCCAACACTAAACCTGCCATTGTTTTACATTTTTGTAAAGCACCGAATTTTGCATACCTTTTTGCGTTTATTTTTTCTCTAGGTTTCCCCCCAATTTTCTGCATCTTTTTTTGCACCCTTCTTGGCACCAAATTTTGTGCCAAACTTTGCATCTAGTGTTACTTCCAATATTTCATCTAGTTTTATGTCCAATTTTTGTCTAGTTTTGCATGTAGTTATACATCCAATTTTGGGTCTAGTTTTTCATCTAGTGTTATGTCTAGTTTTACATCTTGTTTTGTGTCTAGTTTTTCAAATAGGATTGTGTCCAATTTTGTGACCAATATTACATCCATTTTTTGCGTCTAGTGTTGCATCCCTTCTTGCATCCAATTTTGTGTCTCTTTTTACATTCCTTTTTGTCTAGTTTTGAGCCCGATTTTGTGTCTTGTTTGGAGTCTAGTGTTGCATCCAATTTTACATCTAGTGTTGTGTCCAGTTTTGCATCTAATGTTACATCTAGTTTTGTGTCTAATTTTGCACCCAATTTTGTGTCCATTTATGAGTACATTTTTTTTTTCTAGTGTTGCGTCTGGTTTTGGGCCCAATTTTGCGTCGACATTTGCATCTAGTTTTGTGACCCATTTTGTGCCCAGTTTTCTGTCCAGTGTTGCATCCATTTTTCTTCCAATTTATGACCCCCTTTATGGGTTTATTTTATGAATTTCAATTAAATATATAAATATATAAATATATCAAGGTTTTCAATATCATTAAAAATTCAAATTTATAGCATAACATTTGTGAAAAAAAAAGAGAAATTCACAACAGCCATCCAAAAGTAGTAATAGCATCATACATAGTAATTCTCCATAAAAAAAACATTGACAATTTCCAATATATATAAAGTAACAAAACAATGTTGATAATATCACCATCATATTTAATAAAATCAATTAAATTCAAATGTATGATAAAAAAATAAAAACCTTTCATGGAAATCATTATAGTAAAGTAAAAATAATTTAGACACACACACACACACATTTTTATGTGTGATTTAAATTCCAACCAGACAAAAAATAAGTCTATGATCTCCATATATAAATAAAAAAAATTAAAATGATAAACATATCATAGTTATATATCAACAATAATACATGTCAATACAATCCAGAATGTAAGACATGCCCATGCATGGCATCAGTTGCTAGTTAACACCACAAATATCATCATCAATATCGTCATCATGATCCTCATCCTCTCCATCTTGTTCAATCTCATAACCATTTGCATCATCATCTTCTTCCCCTATATCTAAATAAGACGCAACATAGTCTAAATCATCATGTATGGCATCATCAACTATAGTGCTCTGAAAAAAAAACCAATATTAAATGTTAGTATTAATGTCATACTACAATACATATTTCTATTATATTTCTAATATTAACTCATACCATATTAAAACAAAGTCTAATAAAAATTCAATTAATATGTGTATATGCACTAAGATGACCACAGAAGGCGGTGCAAAAACTAGAAGTAAATGACAATTTTATTAAAACAAAATTAAATCCCATGGGAAGCTTTAACAACATATTGGTACAAAACAAACCACTCCATGGGATATTAACCATCAATAAAAAAACATTTCTAATAGAAAATAAAGTTGTTTATTGTACTAGAAACATTACTTAATTCAATAAATCATTTTATAAACAATTTGAAGTCATTTGTCGACCACTTTTTGAAAATAATCCATTTAGTTTTGAAAACCAATAGAGTTGTTTCTACAAAGTTTCCAAAAACAAACCATGAGAAGTTTATATTTCATTCTTTTTTACTACAAGTAGTTCAAGCCCAAGTCACCATATTACCATCCACCACAAGAATGTTTACTATTTAAAGATAAAGATGAAGTTGTTAGTATAGTCAAGGGTCTCGAGAATGTTTGTAGAATTTTCTGTTAACATTTTAGGTTTCCCATTAGGGAAAATAGGGAAATTGGATTAAGCAAGCCAAATACACAGAGACCATAAACACAAGATGATGGTGTGAATACTCAATACTTTGTCATTAGAAAATATACAATATAAATACAATGAGAAAAGACCCTTTGGTTTCAAACTCCCAAGGCATCTCTTGTCATGAAATGTTCATAACCAACATTTGCAATGGTGGTATTAAGGTAGTTCACATGGGCACCAACTTCAAGATGGTTAGGCAAGTTCTAGAAATGGAGACAGGTTGACCAATAGATATATTAAGTCAATATCCAAAAGATAAGGCCATATCATTTTTTTTATTTTTGAAAAAAACACGAAAGGTCATCCAAAAGATGAAAAAATCCATCCAAATTGCAACTTTCCTTATTATTGAAGGATCAATTGAAAGATAAAAACTAGAAACAAATGGAAATGAATAGGGGGTTTATGTTGTTAGCATATTTAGAATTGTAAAGAAGTAATTTGATTTGAGAGGAAAGAGTACTTATTTTAGGAAACAAATCAAACAACAAGAAAATCCACCTAAATAGCAAGTCAAGCTACATTGGAAACCATGCAGAGTGTGGAAAATGTTTAGTATGCAAAGTGTGAACCAACTAATTTTTTGAATCAACCAATGTCGACAAGAAACATCAACTGAATAGATTGGTTCTATATAAAAGAGACCTAGTATCCTTGCTTCTATTTCAACTTCTAAAATAAAACTAATAATTATTGTGGCTGTGAATCTGGTTCTAGATCAATAATTACAAATGCATTCCATCAATATTATTGATCGACCATCACCAACACTTTTGCATTAGTTGTCACACATTTCAATTCACTTACTCTATTAATGATATTTCATGGAGAGTCCAAAAAACTACTAAACCAATTCTATAGCTACGAACCATCATAAAGATTCAGTTACCATACTACATGCATTATAGTGTGAGGAGTTACTCAACTACACCTACAAAAATTTGTTACAAGTTAGCTAAATTGTTGAACTTCAAATAGACAGTGTAATAATTTATATATATAATTTTTATGGTTGCCACATTTGAAGTGATAAGTTTGTAATATGTTTTCAAATGCATCTTCAAATGAGAAAAATTAGAATGGAAAATTCCAGGGCTACATGAAACCATATCTCATTCCCATGTTCTGTTGAAAGTGAAACGAGATTTTTCCATGCCCATGAACTTAGCATAAAATGTAAAAAGTATGTTTCCTATTAAAACATCTAATTCAAATCCTGTTTGGCTAATCCCAACATGCACCCTTTCTCTTTATTTCACAGCTTTCATGCTTGCACATTTAATTGAAAATATTCAAAGCCTCTTCATAGAGGAAGCCCTCAGCATACCCAAAGATCATGGCACTTCATGAGACCACATTTTGTTTATACATTTTTTCCAAACCATATCGAGACTCTGGAACTTGATGGACATTATTGAAATTTTTGTTTCTAGATATATCTATGTAGAGAAATTGGCTTTAATCATGTGGACATGGAGGATCTTTCATTCTTTCAAAATGTTTTCTTTCATGCAATAGGGAAGTGCATGTATTCAAGAAATTTTGTGGTCTAAAATGGGCCTCCTAAGAAAAATTGTACGATTAAAATTAACTTTATAAAAACCAATAGGATTCAAGATGATGATGTCAACCATGGGGGTAAAATTTGTAAAAAATAATGGAGGGAAAAATAAAAAAAATGCTTTTCCTAGTCGTATTTTTGACATATCTCCTTATCAGTTTACCCAAATTTTGAGTTTGGGGACTCGTTGGATGCATAATTTATTTCTGCATTGCGTATTCAACCCATACACACACTACACGCTTATGAGGTACCCACGACACCCAAAAATGAAAATTTTAATAAAAACAACGTATTTTAATATTAAAATACGTTTTTATTGAAATTTTCAATTTTGGGTGCCGTGGGTACCTCATAAGTATGCAGTGTGGGTATCCCCAAACTTGAAATTTGGGCGAACCGATAAGGATATATGTCAAAAATACGATAACAAAAAATAGTTTTTCTTTTTCTCCTCCAAAATTTAGAAATTTTATTTTATTATTTCCTTTATCAGGCCCATTTTAGACCTCAAAACTCCCCTAGTACATTGAAGTTGATGAAACTAGGGAATTGAGCATAAAATTGTAATCTCTTGTGCTTATTCAACAATTGAGGTTGGAAGCATTGGGTACCTTGAATACTTTGAACTTTCATTAGTGTGCATAATATCCTAATGAAATGAATAAAACGGTGATGAGAATGGTTTCAGTATTTGCGTATCATGCTCAATATTGAATTCGGTAAGTATTCCCAATTTGAAATTTATATCTCAAAAAAAAATTAAAGATGCGTGAAATGATGATTTGTTAGTTTAATTTGGTTAATTTGTTGGATTGCAGTTTAATGCTATTATGTAAATGTTTATTATAGTTGGATTATGAGAGTAAGAAATTATTATTATCGACATACAATGATTTTTGGATGGCCCCAAAAATCATATTTTGTGATGCAGATGGAGGGTATGACCAGAAAGATGACATATGGTGTCTGGAAATTACAATGATGGAGCTTGCTCATGGCTGCCCTCCATACCTTGGGAAACCTCCCATGCTTGTAATTGGTAACCTAGGTAGATGTATCATTCCAAAGTTTGCTGATTCCAAATTCTCGACGTCCTTTACAGGCATGGCGGCCTCGTGCTTGGCATTCGATCCACTGAAAAGACCCTGTCCTCAGAAACTACTGAAACATTCCTTCTGTAAGTAGTATGCCAGGTTGAATTATTTTGATGTTAGGTTTGAATAATTTAAATCTAAAATATATGAAAACTTGTTGAGGTAGGCCATCAACGACATATTTATATAATAAAAATTATTAGTGATATTAGGAGTTGGACCGATTTTATTAGGTTTTCCACTCTTATATGAATGCACTTTTATTTTTAGGGGATGGACAATTAGGGGCTGGGCTGGTATTTGTATGAAACGGGGTCCAGGGATTGCAAGCATGGGACACAGGTAATCTCGGGTCTAATTTGAACTTGTGACCTCCTTTACAACATATGACTTCATATCAAGTGAATCGCTAATGAGCCACACCTGAGCGGATGATTATATGACTACAGATTAGCTAGACTCCTAGATGTCAAATGCACTTGGACTAAGCCTTTAGTGATTAGAGTTGAAGTTAAGATGATAGTTGTAAAATCATTGGAGTTAAGCCAATAGTTGTAAAATCATTGGACTTAAAGCTAATAGTTTTATCTAATAGTTAAGCTAATAGTTATCTAATATAAATGTGATTAGAGTTGAAGTTAAGCTAATAGTTCTAGAATCATTGGAGTTAAGCTAATAGTTGTATCTAATAGTTAAGCTAATAGCTATCAAATATAACTGCCATTATAGTTGAAGTTAAGCTAATAGTTCTAGAATCATTTGAGTTAAGCTAATAGTTGTATCTAATAATCGATGAAGTTAAGATGGTAGTTGTATCTAATAATCAAATAGTTGAAGATTAATTTTAATTTTTACAATTATCACTAAGTGTACTTATCTCGTGTTTATTAAGCTACTTTTTATTTTTTTGAAATTATTAATTATTAACTTTGGACAACACCCATAGAATCAATCTCGACAGTACACTTATCTCATTCTCGTTTAATCTAGGAAAATTCCCATAGAATCAATCTCGACAGAATACTTGTCTCTTTCTTGTCTGTCCATGAAAAAAACATAGATAGTAGTCCAACCCAAAATTCTAAGATATATATGCCAATCGACGTAATGAGAAATGTCCAAGAGAAAAATTAGTACCAACGTGTTTTATATTCCCTAAGACGATTTTAGTCATAGATTTATGGTGTTGGATTACATAACTTGTGTCTTTTAGTTTTTCAAAGGAGATATAGACATCATTGAAGATCCACGATCTTGTTTCTTCCATTTTTTCAAAGGAATTTTTTTTGCGTTTCTTTGGAATGTATTTTTGAGGAGGATGGATTACTAAATATGAAACACATTTTAGCATCACCAAAACACCTTATCAAAGATTCCAACATTTCCTCACTAGGATCTCCAAGTATGTCTAATGGAATTCTCTCCCATGTCCATCCCTATGGAATTTATCGACTATCACTCACACCATCCCCACATATTACATGCATATCCATGCAAGATCATCCTAAGTTAGAAGTGGGAGTGACTCCTCTATATGCATGATAGCATAGGTAGTGCCAAACATATTTTAATATGACAAAAATGGAATTTCCATTACAAAGAACATGGGATTTTTGTGCTTCAGCAGTTCAATTGCATTGTGGACTATTATAGGGCATCATTTTTTGTTTAGTGAGGAATATCCTCCTGAAGGTACAATTACAATAAAGTTCAGATTTGGTTGATTGGATGCATCAATATTGAAAGGATGCATATATTCTATTCTACAAGAGAGGGAATTGGTGGAACTTTGAGAAAACCTTGACAGGGTAACTTTGCAGTGTATGACTATATAAAATCATTAAGAAGGAGTAGAACCCAATTTCCATCCCCATTTGACAACCATTGTACATATGAGATAACATGTAGTGATTTATTGCTAATCAATCATCCAACATTTCATACAAAGCATTCACAATGGATCGATCGATTTCAACTACTTCAAAGGTTCGTTGGGATCGATCTAGGAAAACATGCTTCACTATTTTTCTTCCTTCTCATATTTGTAGGTTAATAGATAATCATGGGTACTTGATCTTCGTTGTTTTTCTATTTCCTACTAAGTTACATCACATAACATATGTGCTTCAACATGTAAATCATTTCACCTCTATAACTAGAGGCCCACCTCTATGGGTATCCACCCTCTAGATGAACTCATGAGAATCAACAACTTGATATTAACCACGAGTCTTCAGTTTTGATATTAACCACAAGACTTTACCATTACAACATCACCACCTCAATCATATGAGGATAATTAGAACTTGATATTAACCACAAGCCTGACTTGATATTAACCACATGTCTGGAGAATGGCACCTAATGATGTACATTTAACAAAAATAACCCTAGATGACTATCAAGATATGTTTAATACTGTGTCATTAGGAGGAAATGGGGTTCCATTTGTGATGATGTTATTGTATTGTTCCATAACTGAGAAACAATAAGGGAGTGGATATTAGAGAATAGAAGAGGAAGTAGGACACCATATAATAGTTGTGTAGGATTCAAGGTTAGAGGTAACTCCATCATGAGTATCACTTTGTTTTTATTTGTATTTCATTTTGGAAAAGAAAGCAATAAGGCATAGTCCTCACTTCTGGCCATGAGTTTACCTATAATGGGTTTCCCGAGGGTATCCCTTGTGTTATTCAAGTGTGGATGTGTTATTTTTCTCTAGTTAGTTTCCTTTCATTACCATTAAGTTTATCGTTCCATGGAATTAAGCTTCCTTAATGAATTAAGTTGTAAGTTTTATGGTGACGAATTCTTCTAGTGGAATACCCATGGAAATTTTATACATATCATTAATAGAATCATTATTATATACACTTTCATATGATCATAATTGTATATGGATGTATTATGTTTTTGGGACTTCTCCTAATATCTGAGTTATTATGTAAAACAAAATAATATTATTATTGGGATATATGCTTCATCTCCACATTTGGTATCTTTCAGTTTTTTCATTCTATTTTAGGTATTTAGTTAATAACATTTGATATTATAGTAAATGATTCTCCATTCTGGAACTATCAAGGAATTGTCTTCATAGTTTGAACCATAAAATAGACTAGCCAATTCTTTTATTACATGTAAAACTTTTATTAAAAGCGTTGCAAATATCATTGTAATAACATAGAACCATATTAATTTTAGATCATACTTTTTATATTCAAACACCTTTCTAAATACATCACATTGAATATGCAACATATTTTTCAACTCTTCTTGTTGTTGAAATAATTCAATGTTCATATTCAGTATCTCACAACTACATCTAGAATGACATTTACTTCACATACACATCTAATCCCTCGAAAGATATCTTCCTAAAGTGACTGAAATCAACACTAATACTATGCAAGTCCACTTATAACGTTCAAACAATTAACACATAACACCAATACTAGTCGTCACACAATGTTTAGATACAAATAAAATACCCATGTGCAATTAAACCCACAACTAAAAATACTGGAACAAGGGTTTCTCAAGGTGTACTAAAGTCACATCTATGATAATGTTCACAATGAATGAAACCGTACATACAAGACACAAACAAAACTCAAAGTCACAAATACTAGTCGTCACACAATGTTTAGACACAAATAAAATACGCATGTGCAATTACACCCACAACTAAAAATATTGGAACATGGGTTCTTCAAGGTATACTAAAGTCACATCTATGATAATGTTCACAATGAATGAAACCGTACATACAAGACGCCAACAAAAGTCAAAGTGGCTTATAGAGATTACTACTAATATGGGTCCATTTACAAATTATGTGAAGATAATAATCCCAAGTCAACATTTTAATCATACATTCAATAATATTGATATTTTAGCATGTTAAGATAACCAACAAATACTATTATTATTTTTCCCAGAAGAAAAATAGCAGTTCCTTGTTATTCATTTGTGAATCAAAGGTAACAAGTTACATCGTTATGATATAAATATCATTCATAGTCAGAATAAGAAAACAATACATATACTAACATGAGCATATCAACACAGTGTCATCTCAGGTAAAAAGGAGTCACTCTTCCATCTTGTCCGCTCTTGAAGAGGGTTGACTGTCAAAAACTTCCCATAGAGAAGATAAAGAGAGCCCAAAAATATTATCCAAGGAAGGCATTGGGAAGTGACTAAATCAATCACCCAAGGTGTTAATCAAGGGCATCAAAGATAGTGTCCAAACATGAAAGTATCAATACCATACTCAAAGGAACCCACAGGTTGTGAAGTAGGCATATTAGAGCATATGCTCTTCAAAATAATTGCATAGATGCTTCCCTAATGACTATTCCTTCATGAAACTCTTTGAAGGATAGCAGGCATGATGCCATTTGGAGCGCATCCTTGGTTAAGATATATGCCCTCTCATTATATTCTCTATAGACATGGTGGAAGTCAATATATGTGAAGAGTGATGTAATTTCTTTTATTTTTTCACACGAAGCCTCCAAATCTAAAGAAGAGAGGGTAGATAATCCTTTTTCCCAATTGATAATGGCTAATGATTCCCCATATATTTTCAGCATAGGAATTCCAATAGCTTTAGAGAAGAAAAGAAGAGATCAAAGAGCTAATAGCTCTGCTCTTGTATTGGTATTCTTACCACATCCCAACGTAATATAGAAATAATGTATCTCACTGATATGAAGGAAAATACCAGCACTCGTAATCTGATTTACAGTATCACCATCAAAGAACCCTGTAGGGTAAGAAAGTACAGGAGCATTTCCAATGTTCATGATTCTAGATTTTCTGTTGTGTAAAACATGAAATTCATTGACTTGAAGCATAATATAATGACCCAATCTTCTCAGATCCGGTTTTTTTTATCTTCAAAGATGGGATAATTTCGAGTCTTCCATAGGTTCCAAATGAAAAAGAAAGGGAGATAGAGAAGATCATCCTTTCTCTTGAGCCAAATTTTAAGATTTTCCAGTACTTTGATGTCAGACCATATTAAAGAACAGTTAAAGTTCCTGTGGAGGAATTTTATGATCTCACACATGAATAAGAAATAAACAAAGTGGTGTTTGGCAGATTCTTCCTGGCATTTACAGAGGCAGCATCTACTGGGTCCAATCCAACCTTTTTAATAAGATTGTCCCAGGTATTGACTTTGTTTTTCAATAACAAGCCATAGAAATCATTTGATATTCTGTGGATTCTTGAAATACAAAATATGTGTGTAAAAATTGTGTTGAGAAGGAGGCAAGTAGGATGATACAATGAGATCATAAGCCATATTTGCAGTTACCATACTCTTTCTCGGATTGTGCATCCAGAGGAGTGTGTCAACTGATGATTTAATTTTGATGCCTCCATGTGTTAATCCATTTACATATTCTGTCCATTGATTCTTCCATATACCTCCCAAATTTAAATCATCAGCACTATACCAATACTCGTGACTATCAATCTCATAATCTAAGTTCTGTACATGTGCAAGATATGTGATGCCAATATCATCAAGGTAATATATGAGTTCATCTGAGAGTATATAGGGTGCATTTAACCTAGCAATGGGATCAATTCTCATCTTGATGCGAAAACCAATTCCAACTCTCCAACCAAGTTGGCATGTGATCTAGGACAAAGTTATGATAAACCCGTTCCATATGTATGAAGTTCTATTAATAGGAAAGTGTTGTGAACATGACCAGTTATTAACAGTACGATTATTGAGGTATTTGAGTGTAATAATATGACTCCGGATACCTTTTCCATTTAGTATTGACCACAAGATTTTTAGTTTGAGAGAAATCCTAAACCATTCAAGATGTTTGATATTCCAGGTACCAAATTCATATGGTGCAGCTAAGGTGTTCCAATCCATAAGATGTAATTTCTTCTTACCACTAGAGCTTCCCCATAGGAAGGAATATATACGGGTCCTCAGAGAATTCAGGATGGATTTGGGAATATGTGCCAATGCAAACCAATATACAACCAGACTAGTGAGTAGTGATCTAATGAGGATCACTTTGCCATTGAGTGACAGAAGTCTAAATGTCTAGTTATTGATTCTTTTTTCAAACATAGAGGCTAACTAATTCCAATCATATGTTCTGTACCCCAAGGGTTGGCTACAGTAACCCAAATATTTGAAACCCGTAGTAATTGGATCCATTTTAAAAGGAAGTGTGGGAGAAATTTGCATTCTACTCTCCTCATCAACATCATTATATACGAAAGAGGAATTTTCAAGACTTACAGTCATACCAGTAACTGAGCAGAAAAGATCAAGAGCCTCCTTGTAGAATTTCCATTCATCCACAAAACCAAGTCCAAATAATATAAAATCATCAACAAGAAAGAGGTGTGTAATAGATAGGCTCGGAAAAAGATGGATCCCTTTGATTTTACCCTTTCTGTGAGCATTTGATATAATTAGGCTGAGGCTTTCAATAGCTAAGATGAATAGGAGAGGGGACAAAGGGGATCCCTGGAGAATCCCTTGTGAAGTAGGAAATAAATTTGAAGGAGTCCCATTAACCAGTACAACAAAGTTTGATGAGCACACACATCCTATTATCCCATTTACACAATCCATAGGTATGCCAATATGCTGTAGTATAAGTCTCAGGAAAGTCCAATTAACCCTGTCAAATGCTTTAACAAGGTCAAGTTTGAATACCATAAACTTCATATGTTTGGTCTTTATGGTATGATGTAGCTACTGGGTAATTCCCACAAGCTCAGTAATTAGTCCGTCCTTAAGAAAACCAAATTGTCGGGCTGATATTGCCTTATCTAAGAATGGTTTAAGACGTAAGGCATACATTTTTTAAATGGTTTTATAGACTAAGTTACAGAGTGATGTGGGAAGGAAGTCAACAAAAGTGTGGGGCTTCTCACATTGGGGATCAATGTGAGGAAAGTAGAATTAATAGATTTAGTAACCAAACCTTCAAGTCTAGAATGTTCAATATCCTTGAGTAAGTCCTCAAACATGAAGTCAAAAAAAGTAAGGAAGAATTCAATAGGCCAGCCATCAGGGCCAAGGATTTTATCTTTTTTCAAATCCTTCATAGGTGTTTCTACTTTAGTGATAGTAATAGGAGTGAGGGAGCATTCCTTTTCAGTCTCCTGAACATAGGAAGGGAAGAGGCCAATAACCTTAAGTTGATCAACACTGTTGGTTTTTCCATCATCCTTGAAGAGATCAGCAAAATGTTGTTCACCCAACTATTTAAGAGGTGCATCAATAGTAATCAAATTCCCCTCATTGTCATTTAGAGCTCAAATAGTCTTAGAATTTCTCCTGGCAGAGGCATAGGAATGAAATTTTTTTGTGTTGGTGTCTCCTTCACAAATCCATAATGCTATACTTTTAAGTTCCAGTGTCTACACCTTATGTGTGAGAAAGCAGCCCTTTTTTGATTTGAGGATAGTCAGCCTATGAGAATTAGAAACAAAAAGGATACCTGAAGACTTCTGAAGGAGAGACCTGATTTTAGATTCAATGTCCATCATCTCAATTTTACTAGAACGCTTCTTATGTAATTCCCATGTTTTTACAGCTCCTTTGAGTCGTTTGAGCTTGTGGGAAGGGGTCTCCGGGTGATCACATGGTCAAAGGTGGGAGTCAGCAGTCTAGGAAGAATTGACAATAGAGGAAAAATCTTCTTCCATGAGCCATGCCCTATTAAAATCGAAAGGATAACATTGGTAAGTGTCCCGAGGACCCCACTCTATGTAGATAGGGAAGTGATAAGAGATCTCCTAGGGTGTACTCCGGGAGCGGTGGCAAGAGAGGATAGGGCGAAGCTGTTCAGATATGACAAAATGATCAAGGCTCTTACTTATTCCATCCTCCCCAAAGCATCCATTTCTCTAGGTGGGGCTAGGAGAGCACATATTAAGGTCAATCAAATTGTTGCAAGTAAGGAGTTGGGAGAAAAAATGAGACAGAGGATCAGGTTGGGCTTTTGTGCCCCAAATCTCAGAAGAGGAAAGAGTGAAATTTAAATCTCCAGCAAGGAGAATATTAGGAAAATTAAAAAGGCCACCAATCCTTACCTTCTCCCAGAAATCAGTTCTATGTGAATATGGACCATAGCAGTTAATGATAGAGAAAGATTCAGTGGTTCCCTTGACGTTGGCTTCGAGCAGTATTCCAGCAAAGGAAATGAAGGATTTGCAGTAGATCAGAAGTGGGTTCCAACTCGAGAGAATGCCACCAGAAAGGACAGTGGCATCAATAACAGATAATTCCAAGCCCAGTTTGAGCTTGGAAGATAAAGAGAGAGCATGTGAGAAACTTCTACACATAGTTTCTTGAATGAGTATAATGTCAGGTTTTAAGGAAGAAAATAAAGAACCGAGGGATTTTTGTTTGGAGAGCCCCCCAAATCCTCGGATATTCATGGAAAGAATTTTCAAGGGGAACCAGACTCTTCAGGTGTCATAGCTCTAAGTACTTGAGGGGAAAATTGTTGAGTGGTCTGAGGTGATCTTGCAGCCTCCTTAAGACAAACAAAGAGAGGATGGAATCCAAAGGCAGAGTGGAAGGTGAAATAGGTGACTTATCAGTGATGAAGAGTGATTTAAGGAGAGAGGGATCCATGAAGGCAGGTGAATCCCTGGGGCTGGAAGGGGATGGGATAGAGTGTGGTGGCATAGAGGAAGGAGAATGCAAGGAGGTGATAGGGGAGGTGGTGGGAAGAGAGGGAACATTTTCTATGGTAAAGGCACAATAAAGGGAAGAGGGTCTTCAAAGGATATGGGGGGAGGAAATTGAGGAGGAGAGTGTTGGATCCTAAGGAGAAGGAGTCTCCAAAGTGGAAATAAGAATGGGTGTGACCTCCAATCTGTTTGGTCATGAAACAAGACCTAGAGAGGCCGCTTAATAACCATTTCCCAGAGCAGGTCAAAACCCGAATTCCATCAGCTTAATACCAGTGAACCTTTTTAGATAGTCTAGAGAGTTTTGAGTATTCTAGAGGCATCATTTTCCTTAATAAAAACAAAGACAAGGAATTTGTTTACTAGAAGGATGATAGTAGGGATATAATTAATAATGGGATTCTAGTGTATGGTGGCCCAATCTACCCACTCATCCTTGGACATTGTACAATATTCAAGTCTACCAATGACGGCTCTACAGTAGAGCACCTCGACCTTATTGAGGAAAACATCACGACCCAAGACATATTGTCTCTTATAGTCTAGGGCTTTGATAGATTTTGTTTTCTGGAGAGAGTGAAAAGTTGACTGGTTCTGAGGTGGATGGGCAGTCGCACCTTCATTCCCACCCACCGCAGACATGTTTAAGTCCGCACAAAATCCAAAACAAGGGAGAGACCTAGGAAAACCCTGGGGAAGATAGGTTCCTAGATGGACAGAGGCTAGTACTAAAACATATACAACAAGCAAATGACGGTTGGAAGATCGCAAATCCCAGATACCACGGCTAGGAAAAAACCACGGGTAAAACACAGAAATCACGTGAAGGGTCTACAAGGTGGTAAGTAATAGCTAACAACAACCACCAAGTCAAACTACTAGACAAAAACCCTAGGAACACAGAAAACAATGAAGACACGATAAAAACCCTAAATTCCCACTTATTTTTACATGGTTGGTACTAACTCTTTGGTAAAGAGGGTGGACTCCATGTGGGACGGACTTCCATCCAAAGAGGTGGAGAAGCCTCAATACAAAATTGAACCGCCCCAAATACGCAAAACATGAAATAGTAAAAAACAGTCAAAGTACATGTACCTTAAAATCCGGGCGTACTGGAAGTCGAGAAGGTCTTCAAACAACGTAAAATTGCAGTTTCCCTCACGAAATCACAGGACTGCATGTGATGTGCCAGTCGATAGTGAAATTAACGACGCCCAACAAAAGGTGATGGAGTGAAAGAGTGTCAAGACTCCGCAAAAGGTGGCGAGGAATAAGATAGTTGACCTCACAGAGCGCCAGACAGCCACAAAGGTGGCACGGTGAACCAGATATAACCACAACAAAAGGGTGAAATAAGAATAACGGCTACAGGACATAAGGAAAATCACCGAGCAATGACAAGGAGATAGTGGTCGGGTCATGAAGTAGAGCCTATATGCCTCCAGGACCAACCATGGAGCCAAGAAGCCCATCTCCTAAGCTTGAAACCCTAATGAGTGTTCATTCGACCATTTTTGAAATACCAACAAATAACATTATTTTGAACATATGTAACTACATAAGTAAAAACAAATAATGTAATAATGTCTTTATTTAAGAATATCATCCTCTATATAACTTTTTGCAAATAATATCCTCTAACTTTTATCCATTATTTCATTGGTTTACAAATATCATCCTCCACAAATATCATCCTCTACCTAACTCTTTGCAAATAATATCCTTTCAAAAACTATTTAAAATATTTACTTTTATCCATTATTTCATTTATTTATAAATATCATCCTCTACATACGTCTACTTTTTTATATACTTTTTAAAATCAAACTTATATCTTACATCAACAAAAAAAGATTAAAAAAAAAGAACATAATGATCTCTTTACAAACATTTAGACTCAACTTCCGTGACCATGAACTCTAATACAAACATTTAAACTCAACTTCCATGACGATGAACTCCAATACCATGTGAATAATAAAAGTTTGTCTGAAATTTAACCTCAACTTCCATGAACATGAACTCCAATACCATGTGAATAATAAAAGTTTTTCTCTGAAACACCAAAGTAATACTTGACCCTTAAAAAGCTAAAGGCGTAACTAACACTTGACCCTTGAAAAGCTAAAGACGTAACTAACACTTAAAGCTGGAAACATAATAAATCTGCTTTGCTTAACATAAATTTAATCAACAAAATCGAAATTATCTTCAAAAACGTAATAATCTCAATAAAAAGATTTAATCAAGAAAAGTACTTTAAGCCCCATCAGCCTATTTAGTAGTTGCTCCCTCACCAATCAACATAGCTTCTTGGCCAATGCCGAAGGTTAAATTTAGTTTTCAAAGAATTCATGTACTTTTATTTCTATCTATCCTGGTATTATATCATGAGAACGTTTAAACTCGCCATACGCTATTGCTACAAATATATATTTGGTTTTTGTAATTTTGCATCCTTAAATATTTGATAAATGGAATTAAAGTTTCTGTTCTCTGCACAACAACAAAAAGACGTTGATATATGCATTGCTTTATTTTTTTTAAGAACACCCCTTGTTTTTTGGCCGAAGTCGGGAACTTATATTTTGATCACTCATGGATAGATGTCACTCTGAGGATTCCTCTGTGAAAATCGAACCTGGGCCAGTGATGGAAACTCCCACCAATTTAACCGCTAGACCACAGCTCAGCCGACTGCATTGCTTTATACTTACTTTCCCTGCTACATGCTACACGCATTGCAATACATTGCTCTATGTCATACAAGTGGGCTAATAATATCCATCCTGTCAGTTTTTACAGTGAACTTTACCCAACCTTTTTTTCTCTAATTGTTCTGTTTATTTTTTTCTCTAATTTCACTTGATTTGGTCTTATGCTTTCTTCCACGCTGTAATATAAAATACATCTCTCAGATCAACAACTCTGTTTATTTTCTTCTCTAATTTCATCGATTTGGTCTTATGCTTTCTTCCACGCTATACAGTATTCCATTCGATTTGGTCTTATGCTTTCCTGCACGCTATAAAGTACAAATTCGAGATCAACAACTTATAGAGGTAATAAACAGAGAGGTAAACAGATATACAAAACTGCAAACTGTCTTTTATAGGTCTAGAAATGAAAGAATTTGAAGAGTTCCTTGGAGGTGTTGGAATGGAAAAGAAGAGTGCCTTGGAGGTGTTGGAATGGAAAAGAGATATTTCCTTTCAAAAGATATGAAATACATTGTAACACATACATGGAATATATTTAAATAATTTTTTCAATCATATTTCAATTAATCTTTTGAAGAGTATATTGGATGTGGAAATGGAGGGGAGATGCCCAAAACTTTCTTTTAAATGATTGTATTGGATGTGGAAATGGAGGGTAGATGCTGTGGAAATGTATGGAAAAGAACTTTAAATTCCCTGGAGATATCTTCGAACATGTTTTCCATAGTTGAATGCATGTATATTTTCCTTTAGAAACTTATGGTCAACTACAAAATACTTAAAAAATTATAAAATGTGGGATAATGCTTAACCATGAGGATGGTTAGACTACTTTACACCATATTGTTCTATTTTATGTTACACCATTGTAAAACAAAAGTATTTGATTTGGGAAATGGTTATGATGACCATGAAATATCAATCACTAGAGGTGAGCATTGACAAATTGTTGAGAAAAAAGTCCTTATTAGTGCAAATCCATGTATGCCAAATTTTATTAGAAATATATTTTTAAGTTTACAATCATTTCTTGGGAATTGAAGGACCTCATGTGTTATCAAGTTAAGAATGAATATGTGGCTAGAGTTGGAGAACTACAAGTTTGATTGAAGGAAGCATTGATTCATGTTAAGGTATATCATAAATTGATTGTTGCACAGGATCAGGTTTTATCATAAATTAATAAGATACTTCTTCTTTTCTTTCACTAGGAATTTGTTGAAATTCTTGCTAAATTAAATTTCATATTTATGTAAGTTGAGTATATGTTTGATTTTTTTGAATTAGATTGTTAAATTGCTATATATGTGTTTGAAAAAATGTCTAGTTGGTTGGTTGCATGCATGTATCCTAGCCAAATTTTGCTAGAGATATGTTATTACAGGTCTTATCACCTCAATGTTTTCCATTAGACCACACTCCTATGGGAATTTCCACCAATCTTAAACACCCCATGTCCTTTAAAATGGAATATCTCCCTCCATGTCCACATATCTTAATCACCCCATGGCCTTTAAAAGAGAATATCTCCTCTCCATTTCCACACATATTCTAGTTCTATTTCAATCATTATATGCCATGTCATTTTTTTTGTTTCAGTTAGAATTTTGTATTACCTTTAAGAAACATAAATATACATGTATTTCCCTGCTTGAAAGAACCCTTCACTCAGTGGAAAACAAATCCAAACTAATCAAAGTTTTCAAAATAATAGTTACCCTAGATCCGAGTCTCGAGGATGATGTGGGACGACACATACAAACAACCAAACAAGAACAAGTCTAGTAACAACTAAATATATCCATAAAAGTATCATAACTCAAACGAAACAATGAGAGCATTAGACCACCTAAAACCAATATAACCAGACTTGAATATAAATAAAAAAGAGACTGCTCATCAACTAACCCTAACTAAGGATCCTTAGATAACCTAGCTATTTCGTGAAGGGGCCTCCTTCACACTACTCGGTAAAGTTCCATAGGTGTTCCCATTTGCTGGAAGCCTCAAGATAAATTGAATGCCCATTTTCCACGCAATAATAACAATTTTTTTATGCATGAGGCTCAAATCACTATGGTGCTCCTTTAGAACTTTGTCATTTCCCCATAAGCCTCCTCTTATTTTCCCCTATTGAGAAGTAGTCATGCTACCAAGCATTTCATAACTCAAAAAGAGGCTATCGAAAGCTCATGTAGAGCCATCCTCTCCCTCATATTGCTCCTATTGTGAATTTGGTCCTCCATGGGCTAGGAGAAAGTTATCCCATCTCATAGGCCCTTCTATGCCTCATCAATTTTCTTGATTGTGGGACTACCTACTTGTAGTAAAGGGTTCCTTGGGAAGCCGTCAATTGCTCCCTAGTGGCTTTTGAATTACCCCCCACCTCCTCCCCTTTCCAAGATAGGTGACACTTCTTCCCTCGTGTCTCCATCTCTGTTAGCCTCCACTCCTACTTGGTTTCAAAAAAATCAGCCTCCCTCTCCTTAGACTCCTCCACTGCACCCAAGAAAACAATTGGGATGATGTAGTGGCAAAAAACCAACCCCTCCTTGAAACCTAATCCTAAATCGCTGCAGATTTTCATCATGATGTTGGTTGAGCTCCATGAGCTAACATAAAGATTTGTACAAATGCCAACACTACCACCCTTCCTCAAAATTATGTGTCACACATGCAGGTGATCCCTTGCCCCGAATAAATAGTAAGTCATCAACTTCCCAGGATAAAATCTCTCTCCTTGAACATCCCCATAAGCACTTCAATGGACCGCATGGGCATGGCCCTCTTGTTTTCATGGTGCCACTAGATCTCCCCGTACTCCACCATCTCAACTTTATATCAACTACCACCCACATCTGGGATACATGCCATGTCATTTAAAAGCGAAGATCTTACCTCCATTTCTACATATTTCAACTATCTCTATATTATATTTTTTTTGGTACTAGGGAAATATGCATTTGGGGATGGGTTGGTACTTATGTGATAGGGGGTCCATGGATCCAATCTAGCTACCACTGTACCCCTAGGTGCACCCACAATACTTGCAAGCATGCTCCACTGATAAAGCTGAGGTGACCTCCATTTACAACATGTCCTTCATATCAAAGGCTACACTCATGTGGGCCTATCCCTACATTCTTTAAAAAACAATATCTAACCTTTATTTCCCCATATCTCAATTAATCCATGCTCTTTAAAAAAACATATGTGTACCCTATATTTCCTAATATTTCAATTACTGCATACACCTTTGTTTAAATGAGAATGTATCTTTCCTCTATTCCCACATATCTCAACCACCATATGCCCTTTAAAATAAAGATCTACCCTCCATTTCCACATAGCTCAATTACTCTATATCCTTAAAAAAAAATCCCCTGTTCATATCTAGACATATTCCACTTAACCATGTCCTTCAGAAAAAGAAAAAAATAAATAAATAAACATCGAACCTTCATTTCGGCATATCTCAACCACCTCTGGTCCTTAAAAAATAAAGTTCAACCCTTCATTTCCACATATCTCAACCAACCGAAGGACCTTATCTTACCTCAGTTTCAGCATATTTCAACCATCTCTTGTTCTTTAAAAAAAAACAAAAAAACAAAAACAAAAGAAAAAAAACTCAACCCTTCATTTCCACATATCTCAACTACCAAAGGGTCCCTTATTCCAACCATATCTCGATAAGTGAAATATATACTTATTACCAAGTCCCTCAATTTTCTACATTGCCCTATGTCTTTCAAAAGCAAGATTCCCACTGTATTTCAATAAGTGAGACACACACTAATGTTCCAATCATATTTCAAATAAAAAGAACTAACACACTTTCCAATGATTGAGATATGCAACCATTGAGATCAGAATGGAATCTATCCCATGCCTGTCAAAAAGAAAGATCTACATCTCCTTTTAACACCTCCTATGTGATTAAGATAATACTAGAGTATATCCCTTGCTTTTAAAAGAGAAGACGTCCTCTCCATTTCAACACTTCCCTGTCTTTCGTCTGGATTTGAGCGGAAGCTTTACATAGTTGTTCACTGTTCGCTATCTTTCGTCTGGATTTGAGCGAAAGCTTTACATAGCTGTTCACTGTTCGCTGCTGGCTGTTGCATTCTTAAATTGGGTAGAAAGCATGGGACTAGATCAAATGAAGAAGGAAAACAAAACAAAAAAGATTGTTTGCGTGACAGGAGCAGGGGGATTCATTGCCTCATGGATATGTGATGTAACTTCCACCACTGGGATGGAAGGTGCAATGTGACTAGTGCTCCCAAACCTCTCCGCATGGTAAGGAATGAGAGTGCCCCCAGGCATAGTGTTAGGCTTGAAGTCGGATTCGACATGAAATGCCAAATCGTGTGTAGGGAAACCAAACATAGCATAACTACCATAGCTAGTGCTGGTGAGTTCAAAATGAGTCTTGACGTTCTATGGCATTCCATATCGGTAACGCGTCAATGGGGAATCAACCCTAGAGTGAGTACGTCTATCGTGCATGGTTCCTATCTCAGAAATCACAGGACCTAACTCAACCAAGTCGGGTGAAGGATCGTAAGTAGGAGTAAACTCTCCATCGTCTACACGAATGGGAGAAGGTGGTTCAGGAATACCTTCTAAATGGTCTCCCATGGTGTGTGAATCAATGTGTGAAATAGTCCACCTAGACTGTCTAGATATCTCTCCCAAAGGAGGAGGAGAAGTAGAAGGCGGAAGCCCTGCTAAATGATGAGAACAGCGAGGAGCCGCACCTGAATCCACAATGACTCAAAAAATAGAAAAGACTCTCTATTTACGTAAACCCTAGGCCAACTATCATGCACAGAGAAATCACTAATAAAATATAAATCCAAATGCAAGCAAGCCAGGGATGGATAAATGAGCTCCCGAATGAAGTAGGTATGTCTCGCCTAGGAGAGGCTTGAGACTCCCATACACAACAAGCGGAGGTATGTAACCAATTATTGTGGCCCTCAGCTTCAATGTGTAAAGCGACTGTGATGTTCGACCCCAACCTGGACAAGACACCCGGAGAATAACCCCTGCAAAGTACCCCCTCGATATCCTAGGTAAGGCCACTAAAGTCACCTCAATATAATCAATGCTCAGGCGAACAGTCGCAGGCGGGATTGACCATATGGGCAAGGTAGCAAAGCCCGAAACTCTCGAAAGAGCCTCTAGATACTAATACAATCCTGGAAATATCTCCGGTGCTACTCAGTTATGACTAGGGGTCATCCCAATCAATAACCGCTCACACTACCTCGTGCTTAACTACCTTTTGAGAGGAGGATCTTGAGAAACACTGGTTATACCAAGGATTTCACACACTCACCTGGACAGACACATACATGTTGTTGTTTAGTGATCTTGGAGAATTTACTTACAATGAACTATTCCAAGATCCTAAAACCTAAGCTTGTTGGTGCACCCTAGAAAAGAAAAGAGTGTAATTCATTTTAATTTAGCGTTGATTTTAATTGGCTTTATTACTCAAAATAGGGATATGACCGTGCAACTAATGGTGTTATGACGTAACATGAAGTAAAATGCACACCTAACAATCAATGCAAATGCATTGTGTCCATGAAAACAGGGTATGCTACTACCTGAAGTGCACAATTTTCTTCAAATGATGAATGCAATTTTTCCTATATGAAGTCCTAACTAGTACTCCAAAGCAGATCTAGTGCAAGTAAAATGCAAAAATGCAAAATGCAATGCACGATGATAAGCAAATGTTTTTGGATTTTTTTGAAATAACATGAGATGCAAAAAGCAAAAGAATGATTCTACAACCCCTAGACTCTACAAGCACACACAAATAGCACTCAAGCAAAGCACCAAGGTAAAAGAACTATAATGCACTAATCTCAAACAAAAAATCGAAAATGCCATGACAAGAACCTTCTTTAAAAAAAAATTAGCCTAAAAAAAACATTTCTGGTCAGAAACAGAGGTCTAAACAGACTCAGGCAGTGCCAAAGGAGACTCACCAAATATCAAAATTCACCTAGAAACCAATTAACTCCCACAAAAAGGAAAAATCAAGGGCATACGCAACTGTTTGCAGTAAACCCGCGTGTATACTCGGAAATCACAGAGAAACCCGCGTGTATACGCAACTGTGAGTTAAAAACTCGCGTATAGGAAGAAAGGTGCATAAACTCAAGGCAAACAGACAAGCTGAGACAAACTTCACACCAATCAGAAACTACCAGGCATACATGCCCCCAAACCCGACACAAAAACAAGAGAGAAAGAGCAATTCAAATTCATTGAATGCCGATAAAACAACCCCCAAAGGACAACTACTAGGAACTCCCTAGCGGAGTCGCCAATTCTATTATGGAGAGAAATTCCTATGGCTTGGGGTACCACAACAGACAGCTTGACTCTAGAAATCAATCCTTTCCAATATGCAATAGAAATTAAATGTCTAACACTAAAGGATCATACCTCGTACCTTATTCCGGATGGTTGAAGTAGATCCCCGTTGAGCTTTCCAACTTCATCTTGAATTGATAGATTACTTCCTCAACAACAAGTAAACAATACAAACATTCTATATATAATGGTGTTAGATCTATTCTAGCATATATAATCAATAATGTACAAGCATTTGACATGATCCCATGGATAAAATATTCATTCAAACACACATTATTGGACAGGAAAAGATATTTCTATTAATATAAATCAGAGATCACAAGATAGAACCTCTGACAGCACATCTGCGAACCGAAGAAACTGAATCCCCCACTTGGGCCTCCACCACCTCAATCCTCCATCTCTCGATAGCAAGCTCACAAGCAAAAGGAAAGCTTGGGAAGAACACACTAGTACTCCAAGGGACAAAGGGATGCAGACTCAAGCATAAGTTCCGGCAACAATGGACTATAGTTTCTTTGATCTCAATTCTCTCTTCTTGCCTTCAATGTACCAAGGGGTTCCTTATATAGCTTTTCAAAGGGGTAATGAAAGGTCGAATCCGAGCGATCTCAAGGCATAGGGAAGGCCAGGAGTCAAATGAGTCAAATCCATGTCAAGGAAAACTCCAAAAGGATTTGGATTATGTACACATCCCGATGTACGCGGTTTTAGTGGTCAAACCCCCGTATATACGCGCTTATAGGTTTAAAAGTCACGTGTATCATTTTTCACATGTTTTTAGGGATGATCAAGGAAACATTAAAGGACAAAAAATGGTCCATGGGGTCTAAGGAGTCTACAGCAGGACAGGGGTAGGCCATAGAAAGTGTGATTCACTTAAAGTGGTGAAATCAGCTATAAAAGTTGTTCAAAAAACTCCCTCTTACAATAGTCATTGATTCTCGTAGCACTCACAACTTCATTGACCCAAGGATCACCAAATAGGATGATTTTTTCATCCATCCTTGCTCCAGCTTTGAAGTCATGATTTCCAATGGGGGCACCTTACCTTGTAAAGGGAAGTGTCGTAATGTGCTCATATCTATGTGGGATTATAACTTACACTCTAACATGTTTTCCTTACCCTTAGGTGGATGTGATGCGGTTTTGGGTGCTCAATGGTTACGCACAGTTGGACCCATTTTATGGGATTTTGATGAAATTTGGATGCAGTTTTCAATCAATGGTACCAAACACACATTGCGAGGCTTACAACCAGGGTCTCTCAGCCTCATCAGTTCACATCGAATGGAAAATATTCTTAAGAAAATTTCACATGGTGTCATCGCTCAGCTCCATTTCATTCAGATGCAACCTTTAACAGTCTCAACTACTCCATTGGATCTCCAACAAATTTTGGATCGATATGCATTTGTGTTTCCTGAGCCAGTGGGATCGCCACCTTCCCCACCCGAGGACCATCATATTCCACTCCTTCCTAGAAGCGTCCCTCCCAACATCAGGGCCTATCACTACCCATTTCACCACAAGACATAAATTGAGATGCTTGATCATGACTTACTTAAGCAAGGTGTTATTTTCCCTAGCACTAGTTCCTTCTCTTCACCGGTCCTTCTAGTCCGGAAAAAAGATGGGTCATGGCGCCTTTGTGTTGACTCTCAAGCACTTAATCACATCACAATCAAGGATAATTTTCTAATTCCTATTGTTGATGAGCTTCTGGATGAGCTCCATGGTGCTCATTTTTTCTCCAAGTTGGATCTTTGTTCTGGGTATCACCAAATTCGGGTCCATGGGGATGATATCCCTAAAACAGCTTTTTGCACACATGATGGCCATTATGAATTTTTGGTCATGCCATTTGGCCTCACAAATGCCCATTCCACGTTCCAGGAATTGATGAATAAAATATTTCGGCCCTACTTGCGAAACTTCATTCTAGTCTCCTTTGATGATATCATCATCTATAGTAAAACCTGGGATGAGCATCTCAAACATCTGGATCTTGTACTGCAACTTTTCTGTGATCATCATCTCTATGCCAAACAATCTAAATGTGTTTTTGGGTAGAAGGAAGTAGAGTATCGTGGGCATATTGTTTCAGCACAAGGGGTTTATGTCGATCCTGCCAAAATCGATGCCATGAAAAATTGGCCACATCCTCATACCTTGAAGAGCCTTCGTGGGTTTTTGGGACTTACTAGCTACTACCACAAGTTTGTCAAGGATTATGGGAATATTGCAGCTCCATTGAATGCTCTACTGAAAAAGGATGCTTTTGCATGGACACCTACTATTGAGTGTGCATTTGAGAAACTGAAACAAGCTATGTGTACCACACCTGTTCTAGCTATACCTGATTTTTCCAAGCCCTTCACTAATGAGAGTGATGCTTGTGAAAATGGAATTGGTGATGTCCTCCTCTAAGACAAACATCCCATTTCGTTCACCAGCAAATCCCTGTCTGGTAAGAAATTAGCCGCCTCTACATATGAGAAGGAAATGATGGTTATTTTGCATGCCATATAGAAGTGGCATCCATACCTCTTAGGGAATCATTTCTACATCAATACTAATCACCAGAGTCTGAAATATTTCCTGGAACAATGAGTCTCATCCCCAACACAAAAAAATGGGTTAGAAAACTCATGGGTTATGACTATGAGATCACTTACAAGAAGGGTAAGGACAATCTTGTGGTGGATGCTGTGGTGGATGCTCTTTCCCGCACATTTGATGACCATGCTTCTCTTTCAGCTATTTCTATGCGTATTCCAAATTGGTTACAATATGTCCAACAAGGCTGTGTCAATGACTCTTCCTTATCTCAAATCATCCAACAGTTGTCCAGTAATCCTTCTCTTGTACCGCATTACTCTTGGGATTGTTCTTCTCTAAGATACAAGGTTCGCTTGGTGCTTTCCCAGAGCACAGATCTTCACCAGGATGTATTCTATGAACTCCATGCTTCTCCAGTGGTAGGGCACTCTGGGTTCCTCAAAACGTATGTGAGGGCACGATGTAACTTATTTTGGAAGGGAATGAAATGGGAATTCAACAGACGGTTGCCGAATTTGATACCTACCAGTGCCACAAGGGTGAAACTACACTCCTCCCTGGCTTGCTCGAGCCCTTTCCCATCTCTAGAAGGATTTGGACAGATATTTCGGTGGATTTCATCGAAGGGCTCCCTAAATATGGATGGAAGACTGTAATCTTGGTTTTGGTTGATTGGCTCTCCAAGTATAGTCATTTTTGTGCTCTCAGCCATCCATATATTGCCTCCTCAGACACACAAATTTTCATGGACCAGATATTCCGTATTCATGGCATCCCTTCTTCCATTGTCTCAGACTGCGATGCCACTTTCAAAAGTCATTTTTTGACCTAACTCGTTCGCCTCACTGGAACCAAACTGAAAATGAGTTCAAGATATTACCCACAAATAGATGGTCAAACTAAAGTCACCAACAAATGCTTGGAAACTTATCTTCTTTGCTTCACCTCTGAACAACAACATCAATGGGAAAAGTGGCTCCCTCTCACTAAATGGTGGTACAATACTCCTACCATACTGCATCTAAAATGACTCCATATGAATTCATTTATGGGAAGCCACCCCCAGTGCTCCTTATATACACCCCCCACAGTTCACCAGTTCAGGCAGTTGACATGGTTCTTCAAAACCATGATTATATTCTCCACATTCTACAAGTGAATCTTCACATGGAAAGAAATTACATGAAGCAGGAATCCAATCGACACCATTTTGAGCGCACCTTTCAAGTCGGTGATATGGTTTTTCTTTGTCTGTAGCCTTACATGCAATCCTCCATGGAACTCATAGGGCATCATAAGCTAGCTCCAAATTTCTATGGGTCATATAAAGTTCTTCAGAAAATTGGGTCTGTTGCTTATAAATTGGAACTTCCTCCTTCTTCTCGCATTCACCCAGTATTTCATGTCTCTTGTCTCGAGAAATTCATTGGCACCAACATCAGAGAAAAAAGTGTTTTACCAAAGCTGGATATGGAAGGATCCATCATTTTGGAACCAGAGGCCATCCTTAATAAGTGCACTCGTTAGCTTCACTCTCAGTCCATAACATAGGTCTTAATTCAATGGCATGGCATGCAACCAGAGGATGCTACATGGGAACCGCTCCTTCAGATTCAGCACCAGTTTCCACATCTAAAGATTTGAGGACAAAGATTTTTCTAAGAGGGAGGGGATGTTAAGAACCCTTGTCAACCCCCCTCTTTATTTTGTTAGTATATTTTGTCGGATGCATATTCTTTGTAAGTCGTCCCATTAGTATGTTGTATTATCCCACATTCATGGGGAGTAAGTAATAGTTGTTAATTCATCTAGTTAATATGTTGCATTATCCCACATTCATGGGGAGTAATAGTTGTTTGGATTAGACTTAGTATACAAGTATGTGTTGAGGCTAATGAAAGCATCAAAGAGTTATTTTGTATTGAGCTTGCTCAAAGGAGGTTTCCCCCTCGAAGTGGCCTGCGATTAATAAAATATCTTTTGTGATCCATAATTTCTGCTATATCATGCATTATCATTGTTTATTGCAAGAGGTTCTACACATATTGCGCCAATAATCCTAAGCTCTAGGATGAACAATTGCATTATGTTCATCATGCCTACAATAAAGCCATAAACTCTTCAACAGAGAAGCCGTGATTCGAGACATGTTTTGGGTATTTTCTGAAGTCTCCCTTAGACTTTGTTTTTGGGAAAGATTCAGTGTAATATGTCAAGTTGATGTGGATAAATCTTTGAATTTTATTCAGCAAATCCAATTGATTCATCAAACAGCGCAGGAGAAGTGGGAATCAAGTAAAGACAATTATAAATAAATACATGACAAACATTGAGTGGATCATCACTTCCAAGTTGGTGATCAATTTTTCCTTCATATCAAAAAATACCGACTCCAAGGTGAAGGTAGAAAATTGAAACCAGTTAGGTATGGATCTTTCAAAATTTTTGATCAAGTTGATATTAATGCTTTCTTGTTAGATTTTCCACCATAATGTATTCCATTGTTAATGTGGAAAACTTAAAATTGTATGAGACTCCTATGATTGTGGAACAAGATGTACAGGTTCAAGTACCTTATGTTGATGAGTTTTCTCCTGAGTACCTCAATGAACTTCAAGAAGATGTCATACTTGATAGGAAGGCTAGATATTCACAAAGAGGTGATGTGGAATATCTTTGTGTGGTTAATAAAGGAATGCATCCAATCAAGGTACAATGGATAGATACCAGAAGAGTAAGGGAATTTTTCCCTCACCTATTTTCTGAATGATTCCATGCTTTTGGTGGCTAAAAAGCTTCCCAGTGGGAAGGTTTGATCCAAGAGGATCTCCAATATCGATCAAAATAAAAGTACTCATAATGAAAACACAATATTACAACATTATAGAGCCCGAAAAGATATTTATAGTGATGTTCATTCACAATAAACAACCTCTGAGTGTGAAAGTTATTGAATTTTGAATTTACGACAAAACATATAAAAGTGACAAAAAAGGGGGGGCACATAGCACACCCACAGTGTGCCACGTGGAATGCATAGTCATCATGTAGGTTCCACATTGCAGCATCATAAGGTGTCACATGGCTAATATGAGCTATACCAATAGTCCGCTGACAAGTGGTAGGGTAGGCGTCCATGTGGACCAACGAGGGATTGCCACATGGTATCCTGGTTAGCACTTCGTTGGTTTTATTTATCAAAAAATATGGGATTCTGGGAGGATTGAAAACCCAACCTATCCTCCACCAAAGGCTCCATAAAATACGACCATCCAAGACTCTCGTTGTCAATTCTTAACCATATATGGTTTCACATTTAGTTAAAATTACTTGGTTTTTTATAATTTAAAAAGGGTGGGGCCGAGGGCTTATCCCTCGAACCCATATCATTGTAACATGTTATAAACCATATTGTAACCAACGGTGATACCATATCAATAGTATTCCAAATTTAACATGCCATCCTAGATCCATATAAATTCTGGATCTACCATGCATCGAGAGGGATCAAATCTGTCAAGGTGCAATCATTTTTTACTGTCAATATCTTGTTTAGTAGGATTTCCAGTTGAGGGATTTGATCCCTCTCGGCACATGGAAGATCCTAAATTTATATGGATCTAGGATGGTTGCAATACGAGGCAGTCACATTGACTTTGTAGATGATTATGATCATTATCTATCTGAAGTATGTAAAAGGAAAATTCAAATATTATATGATAAATAATATGAATAACAATTTTGAATGATGAAACATGCCAATATTAATAAAGTAAGAGGGTGTGTAAAATCGATAAAAAAGTAGATTACAAAGTAATGGATTTCAATCTATCTTCTTCATCTTTTCGAATATCCACAACTGTTATTGTTTCCATGTTTTCATATCCATCATATGAAAAGGGAGGTTTAAATCAAATACCATTCAAATATTTAACTCGAGATATTGCAGTAAATGTCATACCCTGCCTCTCTTGCTTCCCAACATTAATAGTAGCTTTCTCCAACGTCAATCCTTGTGACTTATGGATTGTTAACCCCCACGTGAGTTTTAATGGAATTTGTTTTATATTACCTCTTTCAATGGGTGAAATAGGAACATATCGAGGGGTTGATTCATCCCATGGAACCCCCACCTATTTATCAAATCTTACCAAAAAAATATGTGGGTTGTTCTAGGGGTAATGATCCAAGGTTATACACATCTTTAACTTCTTGGACCAGAAATTAATAATGTCACTAAAATTAATGCAACTCATTTAGATTGAAGATCTATTTGAATAAATGTCACTAAAATTAAAAAAATTACCATGATCTATTTGAAGAAATGTGACTAAAATTATTACAACCACCATGTTCTATTTGAAGAAATGACGATTAAGAAATTTGACTGAAATTAATGCAACCACCATGACTTGTTTGATGAAACTTGACTGAAATGCAACCACCATGATCTATCTAAATAAATGTCACTGAATTTAATGCAACCACCATAATCTATTTGAAGAAATGTCACTGAAATTATTGCAACCGCCACCACGACCACCGTGACCTATTTAAAGAATTGGCCCTAAAATTGATGCAATTACCATTATCTATTTCAAGAAATGTCACAAAAATTATTACAACCACCATGTTCTATTTGAAGAAATGTCACTGAAATTAATGAAACCATTATGGTCAATCTCAAAAAATGTGATTGGAATTAATGCAACCACCATGAATTGTCTAAAGAAATGTGACTGAAATAAATGCAACCACCATGATCTATCTAAAGAAATGTCACTGAATTTAATGCAACCATGATGATCTATATACCATAACTATGTAACATTATTATTACATTGTTTTAACTAACATTATTATTACATTATGTTAACATTATACCTCTTACTAAAACCTATTAAGACTTTTTTAATATATATGCTAATACATGTGTGTGTGTGCGCGCGCGCGCTTGCGCGCACTAATATTAAGTATGTATCTTTATTCATCATTATAGCTTTAATTAACTTTTAATGTGTTTTAACTTCACATATTTAACATTACAAAATAACAAAAAATTATACATATAACAAAAATAATAATGTTAATTGCATAAATCATTATTAATATATCACATTAATTTTATTTAAATTTAGTTATTTAATATTTCATATTAAACATTATAATTTATTTAACTTATTTTAAATTATACCTAAATATGTAGCTACTAAAAAAATGCACACAACTTATTTTAAATTATATTAACACTTTAATTTGTAAATATAACTAAAATAGACAATATAGAAATTCTATAGAAATTCAATATAACTATAACAATTTAATTTAAAATAACTAAAACAAAAACACAATATTATAACTATTTTGTAAACATAAAAGAAATACCATAAAAAATTATGCATTGAAAAATTAATGCATAGAAAAATGTATGTGTAGAAACCCAATAGCATAAATTTATGTGCAGACAAATGTATTCAATGCAAAGGCATACCTAGAAATCCGCCCAGAAAAAATAATCGCCTATCAAATTATAGAGACAAGCTGTTGAGTTTGCTGCATATGTTCCTCAAACCCAAATTGAAAATTAAATATGCTTCCTCTAGATTCAAGCGACATGATTCTTTATTGCTTCCATATATATATGGTTATTTGTTTTTATTTAAAATTTAAATTCTATAAAATGTCTACTTATTTATTTATTTTTAATTTTAATTTTTTTTATGCTACATGTAAACCAAAAGTGTATAGAAAACCACCTTACTGTACTGGAAAACCAAAAATGTATAGAAAACACTGACCCTTGGGATGCGCTCGAGTAGAAATAACTGGAATTTTTGTTATTTTGTATGTCATCCTTTCCAGATTACTTATTATATATCTGCCAATTTTCTTCCATATATCAACAACATATTTGACCGTTTGTTCTTTGCAGGATTTTAGTTGCCCAAGGTTAATCATGTCGGAGACTTTACCCAAGGTTAACCATATCTCAGACCAAGAAATTCTAGAGTCTTTTAGTTTCCCAAGGTTAATCATATCTCAGACCAAGAAATTCCCATAGGAGGCAACAAGAACTTCCTGCAATACTATCGTTAATGCAGTTATGCATCATGTTAGAAACAATCTAAAGCAGAAAACATGTTGAAGTTTATTAATTTCTCCTTTGCAATAAATTGTGTTGTACTCATATTCACATTTAAGCAATAAATGTTTATCAGTTCTCTATCATGTGTAGGTAAATGATAAAATCGTACGGCATACGATATCACAGAATCTGGTATGAAACACATTAGAAAAACAAATTAAAATCCCTAGGAAGATCAATTTGTGGTAATCGACTGAATATATCATATTTTTTCTAAATCTGAAGAAACATGACCAATTTTTAAAATATATTTTTCCTTTTGCTACATGTAACATGATAAACATGAACATATTCACATTCTAGTTATTTTTCCTTATGCTACATGCAACATGATAAATGTGACAACATCTCCACATTCTAGTTACATGTCGGTTGAATTGTTTTTTTTTTATAATTTATTTCATTATGCTACATGTAACATGAAAAACGCGACAACATATTCATATTTTGGTTACATGTCGGCTGAATTATTATTTTTTATTAAATTTATTTCGTTATGCTACATGTATCGTGACAATTGTGACAACATCTCCTCCATATTGGCTATATGTGGGCTTAATTGTTTTTTATTATTATTTATTTTGTTATGCTACATGTAACGTGACAAACATGACAACATCTTCACGTTCTAGTTACATGTCGTTTGAATTGTTTTTTTTTCGTTATGCTACATGTAACATGACAAACATGACAACATATTCACCTTCTAGTTACATGTCGATTGAAATATTATTTTTTATTAAATTTATTTTGTTAAGCTACATGTAACGTGACAATTGTAACAACATCTCCTCCATATTGGTTATATGTCAACTTAATTGTTTTTTTTAATAATTTATTTTGTTATGCTACATGTAATGTGGCAAACGTGACAACATCTTCACATTCTGGTTACATGTTGATTGGAGTGTTTTTTATTTATTTATTTCATTATGCTACATGTAACATGACAAACGTGACAATATCTTCACATTCTAGTTACAGGTCGGGTGAATTATTATTTTTTATCAAATTTATTTTGTTATGCTACATGTAACGTGACAATTGTGACATCTCCTCCATATTAGTTATATGTCACCTTTTTTTATTATTTATTTCGTTATGATACATGCAACATGACAAATGTGGCAACATCCCCCATACTGGGTTGTAGAAGCGCCTCTCCGCGTAATAAACCATGGAATCAACGATAGAACCAAGAGCCAAATGCCACATATTGCAATGTATTTCCACCACTGTATACCATATTTTCAACGCATAACATATTGTTACCATGTTAAAAGTGGTGAAGCAAGGCCCGTGGGTTTGACCCTGAGATCTCTACTCCCCCAATTAAATGTGTTACCATTGGGCCATTTCCCAATACCTTTTTATGGTTAGCACGTTATAATTTTAAGTTTATTTAGATTTGGAGCACAAAAACCAAGCACATGGCCATGCATTCAGGGCCCAAAAATGTTATTTAAACGCCCTTTGATGCAGCCATGAAGGAGGATAGTTCGAACATGAAATGCAGAGTTCCTTTGGCGGGTTCAAATTGTAGAAAAGGTACATTCCGTATGTCTATGTGACAGAAGGATTTTCTCGAAGACCATGCTAGAGGAGGTCTTAAGAAAAATAGGTAAACTTTATACTCATTTTTCTCAAAATTTCAACTAGGAACCATATTTACCCTCAAATAAATGGTCATGTGAAAGAAGAAAAATAAAATTGGAACCATATTTACATTGTTTTTATTTGAACAATAAACCCCAATCGATCTAGTGGTTACATATAGGTTAATGGCGGTATAATACTACATATGATGGTGCTACTAAAATCAAACCCTTTAGTTTTATGTAAACTCAACCCCTTGAGAGAATTCATATTTTCCAAGATTCAAATCAGGTTCACAAGGTGTAAAAAATGATGAGTATCCATACTAGCATCCTTCATACCCTACAGGGTAATTTGTTGTTCACTTAGAATAACATGAACTTAATAAACTAAACAACATCACTAAAAACACCATACTTGAGTGAGGGAATTGTTTGTTCTTTCTTTTCTATCCCCATAAGCATATATCAATCACTGAGAAGATTCAATGGCAGTTATCTCCCAACCATTATATCCTTAACCCCATATTTTATTTGTTCTTCTTGAGGAAATATATTTCAAACCAATCTTCCATAATTACATAACTATGGTTCCATTTAATTGAAATTTTGGGTTGTTTTGTAAAAATATGGGTGTTGTCTTTATCGACCCATTATCTAGGAATATTTGTTATTATGGAAGGAGACAACATAAAAAAGATAAATGGGAACCACCAAATATTATTTACTAATTTTCGCCTCTCCAACCTTTAGGATAATTCACTAGTTTCTAGGGGAGGGGGGGGGGGAATGTCAGGGTTCCATGCTATCTCCCCTAATTAGAATAATAGGTTGTTGCTTAGTGTGTTGGGGTTATCTTCATTAAATAATTCCATTGTGTTAATAGAGTGTTAAATCAATAAATGTAAATAGTTTCATTAATGGTGTTCCACTAATTAGTTGTTGAGGTGTCGTTAATAAAGGTGCATTATGTTGTTAGGGTTTTGGTGAATTAGAAACTATGTATAGTAGAATAAGATATGTATATGTTTCCAAGTTAACATTATTATATTTGGAGCTCTAGTTATGATGGAGGTTGTTCGGCCTTGAATAGGCAAATGACCATTGCTCTTAGTTCTGAATATCAATCAAGTTTGCTTATTGTTGTTATTTTCCAATATTGGTTTCATTTTTTTCTTTTTACACTATGTTTCTATTTTTATTTACTTTGAATAATCTAATTCATTTGGCAAGGAACATAGTTCAAATAATAAAAATCTATCATACTACAGTAATGATATATAAATCGATCTTAACCTTACATTTTTTAATCACAAAAATGATTATCTCTATTATTTTATCCTTCTCAATCCTTATTAAATCTAGGGTTAAGATATATTTAAACTAATTTATATATTGTAGATAAATATTTTTTTTTTAATATTTAATAAATCCAAAATTAGAATGAATATATACTTAATATTGAAATTTAAAATAAATAATACACACAATTGATCATTTATATTGCTTATTTAAGGATGTGGTCATAAGTAATGTATCCACTTCAAAGACTCCAAATACTTTTACTCCTTCTGCAGATATAGTGGAAAACTAGAAGGGGTTCAATGTTGGAACTCTCATAGTAGAAGGTTACAAAACTACTCTCATTCTATGAATCATTTGTAACTCTCAGAGTAGAAGGTTACAAAACTAATCTCATTCTATGAATAATTTATTGTAATTTTCAAATTCAAGTGTTTCTAGCCTCGTACATAATACTTGTAGCAATGGATCTATTTGACCTAAAGAAAGCATTAAGATATATCTCTTTGCTAGGAAGTTTATATTGTTGTTTAATTTTAAACCTTGTTATTTATAATAAAGTCCTAAGAAGGTTCCCTAATTATAGGGTAGAGTAGATCTTTTTGTTACCCCAAAGTTCCCAAATTCTAGATTACTACTATATCAACCACAAAACTTTTAGTTTGGATTCTGTAAAATTTGGATGCATAAATTCACAACAAAAGTTCTGAGTCATGTGCATAGCCAATCCTAGATCTAGATTCAGTAGAGCTTGCTTCACTTAGAATTTACCAATAAGAAAGGAAGGAAAATAGAAGAAATGTGAAGAAAATATTGAGTAGAACACAAGAGTAAAACACTAAAGTGGATTGATCTTCCATTATGTTTATTGAGAAAAAACCCATTACAATATATAGGCATTATTACATGCAATACCTTGGGAAAATACCATGGTCTACAAATAATACCATGGGTCCAACAAACCATATGAGTAGCTCACATTAATGATGGCTTATCTTGACAGCTAATTCCCCCAATCTATGACATTGTGTCAAGTGTAACTCCAAGTAGTGGCCATAATGAGGTTAAATGAACATAGATGGACCATGACGTGGTTAGGACGGTCAACAAGTGTGAAAGGAACCATCATGAGGGTGCTAGAGGTGCTTTAGTGGATTGGTTTTGGACCATTAATGAGAAAATTGACTAAATCCTTGAGAGGGCACACCTACTCTCCTTAAAACAGAGAAATGCAATAACTACCCCATAAATGTAGCATACTAGAGGGGAACATTGACTTCATAGAACAAGGAAAAGAGTGGGTAAGTAGAAAAACAAGCTTTTATGGCATAACCACTAGTCTAAGTGGGTTAAAGTGGAAAAAATAGGATCCAAGACACTAGACTAGGAACTAGAACCATTTTAACATGGAACAACTTACACTAAACACTTGGAACCTTATGCAAGATTATTAACTAGGGTCTATATGGTAAATATGTTCCACCACCCCTCCCCCCCCCTTAAGAAGAAATGGTTGTGAGCAATTATTGAGGGCCCAAGAAATAATGCTTATGGTCATCCTTTACATTATTAATCCATGTGAACTGAGTAAAGAGGAAAAACCACATAGGGAATATTCTCCCTAAAAAATGGACATGAAAGAGAAACCAAAATATGTATACACTCCAAACTAAATGAATGTGTCTAGAGGAATATTCTTCTTGGGAAGAAGTGGAATGTGCTCAACCAACTCAGGAATGTGTACATTTGCATGATGAATACTAGGACCATGTAGAACAACTGAAATGCATTGATAATAGAGTGAAGGTTGCTCTTCAAAATTGAACTTCGAACCAACCAGGGTTCCATGTCCAAAAGAGACTTGAATTTCTTGAGAATAAGTGAACCCAAGCGAATCATAAGGCTCTTGAAGAATAAAATTCCAAAGAAGGTTGTAATCAGCTCCAAAAAGGTGGAACAAGAGTCCCAAATGTGTCATTCTGATGGCTAAGGCTTCTCCATATTCAAATGAACTTGAAGCAATTCTACTAGTCATGGTGTAGCAATACATATGAAGCAAAAGAGTGTGAAGCAATGAGAGATCTTTACTTGACTTCCAAACTTCTCCTTGACCATCTTTCGAATCAATAGTCTCATGTGAATAAAACCCATCTTCTAGAGAAGGATCACTATGGTAACCAACTAGAAATCCATCTTCATCATTCATTATAGAATACATAGAGGAGAAATACATGGAGAGGAGAAATACATGGAATGGAGAGATAACTCTTTAACAATATTGATGGAAGCAACTCCTATGTTATCTTCATGAAAAACAACTTCTTGTCATAGAGAGGAAGCCACGGAGGAGAAAATTCAGTTGGATCATTTATTGAATCTCTATCTACTTATTCTTCTTCATTCTGAATAATTCCATGATAAATCAAATCCATGAATCAATTGTAGGAACCTGCAAACAAAACTTTTCAATCTATTTTTGAAGCAAGACTAGAACCCCATAATCTCTGATACCATGTAAAGTTTGGATTGCAAAACATCACAACATAAGTTTTGATTTATGTGCATATCCAATCCTAGATCTAGATTCAATACAACATGCTTCACTTAGAATCTGCCAAAAAGAAAGATAGGAAAATAGAAGAAATATGAAGCAAATATTAAGTAGAACACAAGATTAAAACACTCAAGTGGATTGATATTCCATTATGTTTACTGAGCAAAAACCCATTACAATATATACGCATTATTACACGAAATATCGTACCATAGGCTACAAAATACCATGGGTCCAACAAACCATATGAGTAGCTCACATTAATGTTGCCTTATTTGGACTAATTCCCCCAATCTATGAAATTGTGCCAAGTGTAACTCCAAGTAGTGGCCATGATGAGGTGAAATGAACTTATATGGACTGTGAAGTGGTTAGGCTAGTCAACAAGTGTGAAAGGAACCATAACGAGGGTGCTAGAGGTGGTTCAGTGGCTTGGTTTTGGACCATTAATGAGCAAATTGACCAAATCCTCAAGAGGGTGCACCAAGTCTCTTTAAAACATGGAAATACAATAACTTCCCCATAAATGTAGTAGAGAGAGGCACATTGAATCCATAGAACAATGAAAAGAGTGGGTAAGTGGACAAACAAGCTTTTATGGCATAACCACTACTCTAAGTGGGTCAAATGTCAACAAACTAGGATCCAAGACACTAGACTATGAACTAGAACCATTTTCACATGGAACAACTTACACTAAACACTTGAAACCTTATGCAAGATTATTAACCAAGGTATAGATGGGAAATATGTTCCAACCGATTCATTCCCCACATTTTCTAGTACAATTTTTGTCTTTTATTAGTCATTGAAGCAATTGTGGATGCTTTCATATACTACTTAAAAAAATGTCTTCATCGGATTAAGTGGGTTTTTCATATATGCTAGAGTATTTGTAGAAATGGACATTGACCATGGTGTGACAAACAAGATAATATTACACAAGGAAAGTTTTATACAAACTTGAGTTGTGTATCATTGGAGTAAAAATTATCAATGTACAATCTACGAATACATATGACATCTTCAATAATATAGTCTCCAATCATGATCTCACACAATAAATTTCAAATGATGTAACATCAACCCAAAAGGATAGCAATGATGTGATTGATTATATGAAGGTTATAAATATGATTATAGTGCAAAAAATAGCTAACACTAGTTTTAAAGAAGGATAACAAGTTCCCTCTCCAAAAGTGTAGATTGTGGTTCCATCAAATCTTCCCTTAGAGGAAAGAGAAGAAGACAAGAATATTACATTGTAAATTATGCCCCACCAAATGGTCAAATGAAGAGATTTCATCAATCTAACAACTTTGATTCCGAGAAGGAATTGGTATTCCATACAAATCCTAGAAATTTGAATGTGGAACCTCTCCATTGTTTGGCATGACGTTAAAAAGCATAAAGTTAAGAAATGTAGATATTTTTTTTACTAAGAAAGAAGTGCAATCATACTCATTATGTAGCATTAAACATATAAGTGTAGTGTGTGCATGATAAGGGTAATTTACATTCACAACGTGAATAAAAATAATGATTTTCTCTTGCAAAGAACAAAAATAATCCTTACTAAAAATAAGAATTAGTATCTTACATTTTTTTAAAACCAACATAGATCTATTTAAACCCCATGTCTATCAAGTGTTGAGAGGTATCATATCCCTTTATGTAAAAAAAAAGTTAGAGTGAAAAAATTGAGGAATTTGTTACACTTCAAGGGATGGGATCTCTTTTGACACTTCTTAGATTTAATATTTTTAAATGGATATATACTAGTATAATATCAATTAAGTATTCATATTGTTTCATCTATAAGAATCATAATTTTTCTCTTAACAAAAAATGAATTACATTTTCATGTACTTCAAGCATATGTGTTATAAGTATTAAACATGTTATCTTTAACATACAATATAGTTGAAAGTAAAAATTCTAAAGTATTGTCCCCAGGGGAATTCTATGCGTTGGATCATACTTACAAAATAGGAAGGCTTCCTTTAATTAACATTCCAAAAACGAATTGGTCCTCATGCAAAAGGAAGGAAATATATAGTACAATCATCAAGTACAATCCTCAAATGTAGTGATTTTATCATCCAAAATTGACAAAAAAAAAAGACAACAAATGTGAGAAACTATAGGTCAAAATAGCATAGAAAATAAGCCGATGAGGGAAATATTAAAACTTATCTCTACTTTTCCAACTCCATCTTACCTTCGTGTAACTATTCACCCACTTTAAATAAAGAATCTATTGTTTTATTAAAATCTTTGAAAGGGCTTAAAAAACACAAACTTGAAAGAGGAGCTTAGCAATTTTAATTGGTCTCCTAGATGACCATGAAAAACATTTCTAAAGTCTTTTTTATTGTTCAAAGAACATTTTATAATAAAAAAATCCATACACTAAGCATAATTGAATCATGTACATAACCTTATATTAAACTTTACAAAATGCTTATTTAACTAAAATACAACCACCCAACACTCTGAAAGCCAATCCATACACTCCGCGTAATTGAATCATGTACCTAACCTCACTTCTAACCTTATTTAATAAAAATACAACCACCCCAACACTCTTATAGTTTTAACACCTCTCCCATTCCCCATAAAAAGAAATCTCCACACCCTAGATTTTAGAGGATTTAGACAAACAAAATTTAAACAAATTTATCTACACTAAGAAAAACATGGAATGCAAATTTCTAAGCTAAATCATTTACTTGAGCAAAGGATTGAAATTTTGCATCTAATTTACCTTTGACTAGGGTTGAGTTCCTAACTAGGAGTTAGGGTTGAGTTCCTAACTAGGAGTTGTTAGTTTAGTTGTTATTATTTCCCCTTTTTATTACCCTTGTTGATTCCCATCAGATTGAATTAGTCCCATTGGCTTCTTCTTTAGTAAAGGGCGGTCATTTTCTTTCTTCCCCTCACTCAGTAGAAGATTTGATATTCCTCTTACTTATGCAATAACACACTTTCTTTGGATTGAGTTAGATTTCATTCATTTTCATTTCAAGGAGTCGTCCAACCATACCCCCTGGTAGAACCCACTGGAAGCTCAACAACTCCTAAATCCTCCTTCATTCTCAACTTCTGCCACAACTTCTACCATAGATGTAAGCATTGAATCATTAAATTGACTTTTACTCATAGATCCTCCTTCATTCTCAACTTCTACCACAAGTAGATGTAAGCATTGAATCATTAAATTGACTTTTATAATGGAAGATTTTCTTGCAAGAAATCATCCCTGCTGCTCTACTCCGATTCGAAGAGTAAACGCTACTATACTATTTAGGTGTTTGCTGTTTCTATTCGTTAAGCTGTTCATATGGTCCACGTGTTATATTGAATCGTGCCATCCACCATCCACCATCCACTTCTTACCCACTAGCACGCAATAACTCGAATAATTTATCTATAAAATATCTTGAATGAATATTCAAGATCCAAAATAAATAGATCACATCTAAGAATATAATTCTGCATTAAAACTAAATAAGGTATGCAACAAAAGTCAAATAAATAACAAATTGTATTGCATGCTTAGTGGATGTCTCACCCGCAATCAAGATAACGATTGTCAAAGCATTAAGAAAAGAAACCATTGAAGGGCAAGCGATGACACTTTTGTCTGGCTTACCGGGTACCATTAGTCAAAGATTGGGACGAGGAAAGTGATTATGTTTGAGATGACGCTTCAAGCTTTTAATGAGGAATTATGCAATTGTTATATGGGAATCGGAAAATAAATTAGAGTATTGACAAAGGTTCTTAGTGGTTTATATAAAATTAATAATGACTATACCATGGTGGGTGTAATTGATACATCATTTGAACAAAATATTTTTGGCACAGGGCAAAGTTTCGATGCTTACTATAATGAATTTAATGTGTGGGTGTAATTGATACATCTTTTGAACAAAATATTTTTGGCGCAGGGCAAAGTTTCGATGCTTACCATAATGAATTTAATGTGTCATCATCTAAAGTCTTAGGAAGGAAGATTCTTGTCAAATGGATGTAGTTTGGGTGGTTGGGAGGAATGAATGTTACCTTCTCCACCCAGGTTCTACTCTTGTAAGTGACATGTTGCTCTTGTGGAGCCCTTTGTACTAAATGTTGTGATTGATGAGCTGACCATACCTTGATTCAATTTGAATATCAGGTATTGGAATTTTCCGTGCAGTAGGAAGGAAGATTATGAAAATATGCTAGGTGAATAAGCATGTTACCAAGCGTAACATGCCAAAGCCAATATTCAGTCTTATCAATGACATGAGAATGGAAAGATGTTACTTGATACATCTTGAAATGAACGTGAAGCTTAGCTTGTTTGGATGGGAAGGGCCAGGCCGCCGGGGCCATCTCATGTATATTTCTAGGATGTTTATAGTTATGTTGTTTATGTCGAGTTGATTGGAGTTGATTTGTGGAAGCATGTTTAGGGAAATATATTGAAAAACATAGTAAAATGATATTGGGTATCAAATCCAATTGCTGTAAAATTTGAAATTATTGTACATTATTGTAGATGATATTATAGGTTGGATTTGGATAGAAAACAAAGAATATAAAATGAATATCATTATAAATAATTGTGATGTAGAAATTGTAATTCATCTACTTAAGTAAATATCATAAGATCATAGAAATTATTTAAGAATATAATAGTATCTATTTAAGGACACACACCCATATAAAAAGAAATAGTTTTGATTTATGACATTCATTCCAAGGATGATATCTAAGTAAACCTA
Organism: Pseudotsuga menziesii; assembly: GCA_001517045.1. Taxonomy (NCBI): domain Eukaryota; kingdom Viridiplantae; phylum Streptophyta; class Pinopsida; order Pinales; family Pinaceae; genus Pseudotsuga; species Pseudotsuga menziesii. The sequence goes on along the minus strand of LPNX010223256.1, from coordinate 136,651 downwards.
TGTAGATAAGATAACACACTTCCTCTCAATCACTTGTGCTAGACCCAATGGATGATAAATACTAAACACTTGTAATAGTAAGAGTGGGATTTCCTTAGCTAAACTAGATAACCATTATTAGCACACTATAAAATATTTATCGTGTTGAAGCTAAAACTCTACCAATCTGCGATAATAACCTGTACTCATATAGATACAATAGTTGCCATGTCAATAGTAATTTTTAATAACTTATAGTAAAAAAGAGCTTATATTATGTCATTAAATAACTTTATTTGTCTGTCTAAAATAGGGAAAATATTAGGGATGCAATTTAGCCCACGGGTTAATTTTGGCTTTTTTAAAGACAAATTCTTTGATTTCCATTTTTTTATAAACTGATTTGCCAAAATTTGGGAGCATATATAAGGTTAAATGTATATGTAATGGGTCGCCTTAATGAAGGGGCCTCATGTACAATGAGTGGACACACACACACACTCACACACACACACACACGCGCATATATAAAGGTATTTTAGTAATATTAAAAACATATGAAAGGATTATATAGAATGTATTGGAGTAATTGAATGAGTTGTTTTGTAACTTATCCTTTTTATCTATGTTGGAGTTGACTAGTAGTTCACATTTATGTAGATGATGTATATTTTTATTAAATATTTGGTTCATTAACTTTCAAGATGGAATTTTTTAGGTCATATCATTTCCATAAGATAAAATATTTTACTTTAAACATTTCATAAAATAAAATTTAAATTTTATTTAAGCAAACTCTTTATAATTATAAATTTAGAGAATAATTACTATGCCAATAATTAAAATGATTAATACAATAATAACACATGATTAGTTCAGGTAATTCTCGATGCAAAAAACCTAATTCCCACCTGCATCCCACTCTAGTTCCGCCGACCCGACAGTACTCGCCTCCGGCCTCTGGATCTGGGCTCCTAATCATGGCTCTCTACGCAGGAGGGACAGCTAGTCCCTCCCTGCACCCCTCTATTAACGTAAGCCACATGCAACTGCAGGAAGATGCACCTAGCGTTAAATCTCCCCTGATCATTGAATCCCTGCTGGACAATGAGATCGGCCAATCAACCCTACCAAAGCACACACCCAGGACCAATACTTGCCTGGCTAAATCGGTAGAACAACCTCGCATCAATCTTCCGCCTTCCAGAATCAATGCCCATATTGAGTACATGAAGACATATTCCCTCAGCGACAAATTTATGGGGATCTGGCCTACAGAAAAAGCCACTGGATCACTGCGAAATGGAGACCCAAAGCTCACTTTGATGTCCAAGTGGGTTCAAAAGGTTTCTTCACCATCATCTTCACGCTCCTAGAAGACAGAGACGGGGTTCTAGAAGGGGGGCCGTATTTTTTCAATTCTATTGGACTCTTTCCTAGAAACTGGATATAATGCTTCAACCCAGACACAGAGAAATTTACAAGGGCACCAGTCTGGGTCAGGATTTATTCTCTGCCGCAAGATTACTGGGATGAGGAAACCCTAAGAGAAATAGGAAACTCCCTCATAGATTTTGTCGAAATCGTCGATCAAACCAAGAAGCAAAGTTATACCTCTTACACTCGCATTTGTGTTTACATGCATATCGCTAAATATTTACCGGATTCCATCATGTTAGCTCCTGAGGATACAGAATGGATCTAGCTACTATATTATGAGCATATACCCTTTCGCTGCTGCAAATTACATGAGAACGGGCACCTCTTCAGAGACTTCCCCCAAAATAAGCTCCTCATAGAAAATAAGCAAACCCCCCCCACAGATGAAGAGGGCTTCAAGAAAATATCCAACAAAAGAAAACAGGGACGAAAAAATCCCACCATCAACAAATCCATGACTCTCCCAACCAACAATAGCTTCGGGATTCTAGGAACACAAACAATGGAAACAGGCAGAGACTCTGAGGAGGCCCCTCCCCCACACAAACGATTGCATTAAGAGCAGAACAAAGGCAAGAAAAAGTAATAATCCAATCATAATAACAAAATAGACACACATGAAAAGCCGCTAAGGATGCAAACTGAAGTACAGGATCAAGAGATTCCCCTCCCCACGATTGATACAGAAGTCCCCATGGAGGAAGTGAGGGGAGAAATAGATCCACTAGTGGAAAATGAGAGATTAGTGACCAGGAGACCAAAAATTTTGGTCACCATAGTTTTTTCAAGGGATAAATGACCAAAATTGATAAATTTAAGTGAGCTAACTAAAAATGACCAAGATAATTGACCACTTTTGGTCATGGGATAAAAACCAACTAAAAACGACCAAGATAAATGACCAAATTTGGTCACGGGATATGTAGACTAAACATGACCACATAACAATTGGTCATTTATTTGGTCATTTTTAATTGTCACTCCGGCAATGCAAAAAATTACAAATTTGACAATGAAATTGTACATTTTACTAAATTCTCCACAAAGTGACCAAGCTCATCAAACGATGTTTGAATATTGTATTTTCCTAATCCAATTTTTGCATCTTCTGTACCCCTTCCATGTGATTTATGACAAGCCCTTGCTTCGGTCTATCTCCAACACAATCTAGCATAGGTAATCATGCCTTCTTGAACCCTTCTTTTATCATGACCACGATATTTGCCAATGCAGTTTCCTCCTTCAAAATCTCTCTCGTAGAAATGGACAATCATATTCGGTAATCCAACCCATGGAATGGATGAGAATGACATTGTGGTTGGATTGAATTCCAGTAACCATGGCCTCATAAAAAGACATGTGTTTCCCTAGAATGACTACTACATATGGTTCAAAAGTCCCGCGATAGTTTGCCACGAATAAGTGAAAATCAAATTTTTCGTGGAAAAACAATTTAAAATTTTGGAAAAAATGAAAATGTCCTCCATGATCGTTGCTATAGCAACGCATAGTCCATAGCGTCTCCATAGCGATGGGCATTCGTTCGTCTCCCCTTGTTTAACAACAAGTTTTATTAGCTTATAACCTCAACTATTTTATTTAGCAAGCCTCCAACGTGGTCATATTTAATGTTTATTAAACTTAAAATACTTCTTTTATTAATTAACTTCATTAATAATCTATAATATCAAACTAAAATAATATCTTATATGAAATTAAAATATTTTTTTCAATATTCATTTTCTTAAAATTTCAACCTATCTTTATTTATTTAAATCTTTGTTTCTACCTACTTGTTCATATCCATAATAATATTGTTATATAATTATTCATTTTCTTACTAATATTCCATAAAGCTGAAAATAACACTATTTCATAATCCCTTCTAACTCGAACATGGTCAAAATTCAACTTCACTCAATCCTTTATAATTTATTTTCTTACTTTTCTTAAATTGTCTTTTGCATACTTGTCAAAGTCTAACTTCACTTAGCCCTTTTTAGGTAGCTTGTGATACTCCTCTCAAGGATGTGTCATTGTCCTTCGGTGTTACTTAAACTTATTTTATCTTATACAACAACAAAGGATATCATTATCATTGGGCTTTTAATTAAAGTTTTAGACTTATCACTCATATATAATGATCATTGTGGCCTATTATAATGAGTGATCAATGAGTATATTATAAGGCATCCGAGTGTAAAATATTAGGAATCAAAGTCAACAAACAAGGGTCCATAAGAATACATATCGTTATCATTGGGCTTTTAATTAAAATTTTGGACTTATCACTCATATATAATGATCATTGTGCCTATTATAATGAGTGATCAATGAGTATATTATAAGGCATCCGAGTGTAAAATATTAGGAATCAAAGTCAATAAACAAGGGTCCATAAGAATACACCTCAAAGACTTTATAATGCATTGTTTTATGTCTGTGTTTCATTTAAATTAAGAATAAGTTTGGGTCCAAAATTATTCTCACATAACTTGGAATTTGAGTGTAATTCAGTAACAAGATCTGGTCATGCCGACTATAGAGAGGTTCAGATATTGAATGACTGTCAATTACTTTTCCTTCACCTCATGAGCCGATTCATGTTTTGGGGTTATGAACAATTTATTTTGGTCCTTTTGGAATTTTTGAAGGTGGGAATCGATGCGATATTGGGCGTCTTTGGGTTGGGACTGACACTCCATAAAGGTTGAGAGCAATGAGTTCTGCTTGAAGGATGTTAAGTACTCAATTAGCAGCGGGAAAAAGCTTGTAAATGTGCATAGATGGCTTGAACTGCTTCGTTGGAGCTTATTCCAAGGTGGGTATTAATTATTTTCTTCTAAATGAGAAGTTTATTTGAAAATTTGGGTTTTTTTTGTTAAAACGGTATCTTAAGATTAACCATCCGTAAGATGGGTGTTGAAATTTTTTTTCTTTGATGTCCAGGTATTGAAAAGTTATATCTCTGTAATATGGGTATCTGATAAATCTCCTCTCTGATGACTGGTTATTGATTAATTCTGTTTCTGTGATGGGTATTTGAGAACATGAAATTTTGTAAGGAAAGCTTAAAGAATTTGTCTTGTTTAATATTTGAAATCATTGCTTTTTCAATATATTGGACAATGGTATGGGCTGTAATACGAGTATCCTTGGGATTTGTATTACCTAAGCTATAAAGGGTTGTATTACCAGAACCGTTTACCTAAGCTAGGAGGGTTTAATCCTGAAAGGTCAATGTTGTCTTGCTTGTCAAATCTTCAAACTTTTGATTGAGAATTGGGTCTTGTAGCTGGATACAGTTTTCCTTTTTGTGTTGGGTATAGAAAAATCAGTTGCAGAAAGAAATGGCAGACCACGGACTGTATTCTTTTGTGGTCTTTTCAATAAATAAAATGGACCATGTGCGACATTTAGTTATTATCATAATCAACTGTCTGGCCATTGCAGGATTCCCAAGCCGTGGATAGAATGTGGATTTCAAATAGGCATGAGTTAAGCTTGAGCCCTGAACTTTTCATATTCTCCAAATGATTCCCTTGATCTCTTTTGTTTCACTGCATAATATCAGTCTGGACATTATTGTATATTTCAAAGATGAATGTTTCTAGTCTGGAAATTAATGGAAAGGATGCACATTTCCCATAAAAAATAAATGGAAAGGAGAAGAGGGTTGGGTGAGTATATCCTAAATGGTTTAATATCGATTCCCTTTCTATCACAATTATGGATTCTTAAATATGGCACTGAACAATCTATGTTGAATATAATTATTGCACTTCACACTTCACAGGTTGTTTATTTCTATTTACCAGGTTTCGACCTTGCGTCTTAGTGGATGTTTCAAAAATAGATATGAGAACCACTATGCTAGAATTTAAGATATCAATGCCTATTATGATTACTTCAATAGCCCTGCAAAATATGGCTCATCCAGACGGTATGCATTCTCTATCTTACTTGATTATTGGAATTTTATTTTATTACAGAAATTTTCCCAATACTGACTTGGCCCGAAACTTGGCTTACAGGAGAGTTGGCTACAGCAAGAGCTGCATCAGCTGTTGGAACAAGAATGGTTTGAAATTCAACCTTTTGTTTGTGATATGTGCTTTAAGATCAGTGAGGTCCCATGATTTCAAGTACCGATTATTGTCAAGTTTTTGCAAGTTTTGTAGAAAATCATTATATACTTGGCTCATATATAAAAGGGACAAGACGGGCTAGATTAAAATCAATAGCTTTTCCTGTTTCATAATACTATTATTTTCTAAATGTACATCTAAGCCATTCAAGGGAACATTTGGAATTTTATGCCTAAATTAGCACTAGATGCTTTGAGTCTAACTAGTTATGAGACTCCGGTGCCACATAACTAGTTCTCAAAATAGAACTGAGATATTGTGTGTCTACAATTATCAAAGAAAATTATTGAATATGTTGTGATATGCATGGATGTGGTAGAGATATTAATCTTTTGTCTTTATGAATGAGTGATATCTAGGTAGATCCATATGAATACTACGTGTTGTTGCACTGATTTTACCATGTTTCATGTCTAAGCAATGGCTAGGAAGATTGGTTTATTCAGTTGATTTAATGGAATAGAAAAAGGACATACAATTCTCTTTGTTAGAAGCGTTGTTCTCGTGTATATCTTTCATATATTCTTTTGGCATTAATTCTTATTATGTTTCAATTTTCTAACCAGATGTTATGGTATCTTCGACACTTGCGTCATGTGCTACATCAAGTGTTGAATATTTTTACTCCAGTGGACCAGGCATTCTCTTTTTCTAGCTATATGTAGGTTTTTTATATCCATTTCCATGCTCCCTAAAGTTTCCTGTGTATGACAACAACAAGGTTGTCAAATAGTGCATTTTTTTATTAGGAAATAGGGTATTCTAAGGTGATAACACATGCAATTTAAATTTAGGTTCATGTTTGGTGATGGCATGTCCACAAGGATAGATATGTGATTGCACAACTTGATAGAAAGGAATAGAATGCTGGATTCAAAGCAATTGCACTTACTTTAGACACTCCTCGACTTAGGCAGAGGGAAGCTGACATTAGGAACAAGTATGGGATTGAAAATTATAAAGATGTTAATAATGTGCCACAAAAACTAGTTCTCAAAATAGAACTGAGATATTGTGTGTCTACAATTATCAAAGAAACTTATTCAAATCTGTTGTGATATGCATACATGTGGCAGAGCTATTCATCTTGTCTTCATGCATGAGTGATATCTAGGATGCATCTTGAGTCATTTAAGATGCAAATGTTATTGTCTGTAAAGTTTAAACTGGTTTCCTGATATGATGCATCTGGAATATTGTTTACAAACTCTATACTTGTAAATGTAGATATGTAAATGTTATAGGACTCCTTATTAAATGGTTGTGAGAAAAGCAAGTGAAAGAATCATTGAGTAAGTTGTAGACAAATTTCAGATGGTAGATTCTGTGTGAAATTAGCTTCAACACATGCATGGTTGTTTGGCCTCATTGATCTCACCTTTCTTTTGTTTCCTACCTTTGATCAATTGAAGTCCATGATTTCATCAATATACATAAACTATGGCATCCTTTAGAAACTCAATCCAAAGGGTATACCAGTGTTAAAATGCATCCTCAAAATCATCCTCCCCAGGCTGCACATAAGCCATGGCCACTGCAATCATCCATGTTCCATTCAACAGCATATCCCAAGCTGCACCCTTGGAGCCAAAATACACATAAATGTAATCTTTCTTGTTGTCATTGAATTTTTATGTAAAGTTATAATGTGCTGTAATAAATTGGAACATATCAAACAACATCTGCCTGTTGAACTTTAATCTGCAAAAAATTAAGCTAATTGTCGTATATCTTTAATGAGTGCTCAGTTTACATGATGAAGTGTATACATGAAATGTTGAAGTGTATACATGAAATGTTGACAGACATTTATTGAACTTGATCATTGATAAATATTAAAAACATTGCCCACAAGAGCATGACTAATGGCAAGCAATGAGATGATCGGGCTTGTAGTAATGTGGAGACCTCGGTTCAAAACCCTCTGTGGGTGTGGCTGCCCATATGTCCTCGTAAATATAAAAAGTATTCTACAAGGAAAAAATATTATAAAAACTTGACAACTTGTAAGTTCTGGTCAAGACTTCCAAGGAAAGACCGCATCATTTGTTCAAAGGGCCTTTTGTCGAATGCCAATCTGACCTCAGTTGAAAGAGTTTTGCATCAAGGTGGAAAATTACTCTTTCAAAGGACTTTTGGCACTCAAGAATTTTTCTAGAGGCTGTGTCAAACTTCTTGCATAGTTACTTAAAAGCAAGAAAACATATATAGTGTTAAGGTCTTGAATCTTTAGAACATGCATTGTCAGAAGGTTACTAAAAATTTCTCAATTCATTCTAAAGTTCTCATGGGTCAGGAAAGTGCAATTTGAGATCTCTCTTAATTACATTTTGAATAAAATCATAATGGTGGTTCTGGTGTTCTCTGTGAAGCTGTTGTGGCTGACTATTTGGGTAATATATTGTGGTATTATACTATATAGAAATAAAGTTCTACAACACTGTTTATGTAAAGGACACCGCACTTATTACTTTGCTGCCATATCAATACTATCTATGAAAAACTTAGATTTGTTGTAACCAAACCAGATTTAGGCCAGTTCAGAGTGTGTTCTCACCAGCTTGTGAATTGAGACAAATCATTACATTTTGTAGTCAGAGCGAATTTTCTAGTTGTGTCACTGCAGGAGGTTGAGTGAGAGGAGCACCTCATTTTCATATGTCCTATTTACTATGAGATCAGAGGGAGTTTCCACTGATTTTATTGGGACTTCAGGGGTTCTTTCACTACTTCCCCTATGAAGACCATAGAGGCCTAGCCCTTTTAATGGGTGATGTGTCAAATATCTTTATGAAATTTCCAAACCTAATATATATGACTCTTAAATTTATCAAAGATTTCAACCTAAAATTTAAAAAACATTCTAAAAAAATTAAAAACTTAAAATATTTAAACTACACTTTCGATTTAATAAATTCCAAATGAAAATCTATTAGATAAAATGAATGAAAAAGACTAAAAATAATAATGCTCATCACTTCTTTTAAGATTCTAGTCAAACGTGCCAATTGAATTTTGCAACTATAACTCTGTCCCCTCTTAATTGCATCCTGTCTAATATGCTAGAAGACAAACAATCCACTATAGAGAAAAGGTTCCTGAACTGTAGTATATTTTATTGTTTATAGAAGACAAACCCCACTATACAGAAAAGGTTCAAAAACTGCAACCTTACTTTATAATTCAAAATCAAAGATTGTTGTTACGTGAGCTCTTCACTGCTCCATTATAATGTAAGAAACCATTCTTATACGTACAATTTTGATTTTGGGTTGACTGTTCACTGTTTGGTGATGCTTGAGGAAGGGCTCTAAGAATAAAATTAGCTTTTTCTTAAAGTAATAACGTTAAGATTTTTTGTTTTTTAATATAATTATCTGCTTTTTAATATTTTTTTCAAGCTAAGTGTTTTATATTTTTAATATTGAAAGATTTTTTAAGACCTTATTTCACTAAATATAATTGATTAACATAAATCTATTTTAAGCTAACATTTAAAGTTTTTAAAACCTTATTTTTTATTAACATAAATCTATTTAAAACTACGATTTATCAAGTATTGAAAATAAAAAAATCCAATTTGCTGAGATATATATTTTTTACCATTTTCATTTTTTTTTATTTTTTTTTATATCTCCTATCAGAACTTCACCAATCTGACAGAATCTCTCAGTATCTCTCCAGACTGAGTTGAAAAGAAAATAGACTGCATTAGTTGGATCTCTTTTTTCTTGTTTTCTTTCTATTTGGTCTGTTAGTGGTAGGCCGTGACGAAGAAGATCAGTGAGACCACAGACCTCTTCTTGATCTTTGTCTAGCTGACCCACTCCCATGTACCGTTTGAGGAATTCTGGTTCTTGATCTCAGCAGAGGTCAAACCTCAGCTCTTGCTACATGCCAGTTGTTTCCTCTCCCTTTGAGACACCAGTTTGCAATAATCAGGTTTTCTCCTAGGGCCTTGAGTGTTAGGAGAGTCTTGACAGACTGCTCTTGAATTTCTCCCATGGCTTCACATTCCAACCCTCTCAGACCTGGTCTCTCCCCTGTGAACATCACTGAACAATGTATTAGCTACTTCATGTATGGAAAAAAATGTGTAGTTTAAGCACAGAGAGAGATAATTAAACATAAGGAAGCAGTTCCAACAATGACATAGAATAATCACTTTGAAATTCCATTTGCCTACATGACTTGTATGCTCAGCCTGGTGAAAGTTATTATTTTCACACTAATTGTCTTGATAGGTGAAAGTGGATAAAATTGAATTGAGTCATCGCAGTGTCTGTATGTTCCCATGTAAAAAGGGACGTATGTGCAGTAGCTTTTGAAATTTAGCAAAGTTTAGTATCACATGACACACATCCTAAGGAAATAGTCGTGCATGAATATATGCATCATCATATGGAAAAAGTTGAAATCGAGCTTATGTATTGTGATCATCTTCAAAATGTTTATTCCTGTTATATGCTTAGGATATGAGTTTTAAGATAATATTGCTCAAACAAATTTCTCTATTTTTTTTATTTTTGTGCAACACTTCTGTGACAATAGCTGTTGGTTGTGGATGCAGGCTCTATGTCTTGACAAGCACATAAGTTCTTGTAAAGCTCTTATGTGGCTTATCAAAGCATTTTTGGTAATGTTGTGGCTTTTTGATTTTCTTCATTGGTGAGGCATGGATAAAAATCATCTTGACTGCCCATATCCAGGATGTTTCTTTTGTGTTATGAAAGAGGCAAACCCAAGTAAGCATTAGACAAGTATTATGAAGTTTTTTAAGGACCTACCCTCTCAAGATGATGAAGGTCAGATTCTTGCCATCAGTGGTCTGTCGAACACTGCCATGGCACATCCGAATGATCTTGAGTTCATTGACCTGGGTATTTTTGAGTGTATGTCGGCTCTCATATTTAAAGGTTTAAAGAATCGGCGCTGGCTTTCACATGACCAAAACATATACATCCCATACTATGCTACCCATATTATTGGATCATATACCATGAACATGGAGCAATTTACAGAAAGGGTTGTGCAGGTAGGGGTCATTCCTCCATTGGTGGAGCTTCTAAGAGGACTATTGACTTGGGTAGAACAAACACTCGCAGTGCAAGGACTAGGTCATTTGGAAACATATGATAGTACATTCCTTGCAGTGCCAAGTCTTGAACTTTCCATGCAGTTGGAACTAAGTTCCCTTGAGATTGTATACACACATTTTTACGAATTTGTAGATAGGTGGCTTAGATACCATTGTGATCTCCTTACACGTGGCATGGGGTTTGGAAATGGAGTCTCGAAAGGCTGAAGAATGGGCTAGCCAGCTCCAATGCTGGTCGCTTCAACTTATAAATTGTTTTGCATTCAGATTAGAGTTTCTTTCAATTATTTGCAAACCTGATTTTCTTATTAAATTACTTGGCATGTGGGGTGGTCTAGTAAATGAGAATTCACCGGCTGGTATTGGGCTGTTATGAACTATTTTCCATCATAAACTTGGTCGGCCACCTGTTGCAAACTTCCCTAGCGTTATTGATGCACTTTTTAATATTGCACGTTCCTCATATGACTAGCAGTATATGGATGTGGATTGTTTGTTGTGGCTGCTTCAAGATTCAAATACTTGTCATAAGGCATGATATTTTATCTCCCTTTATCATTGCTTTTTATTTTTCTGAACAGAAAATTTCCAGATTCTGTTCTCTCACAACTACCTGTTTTTCATTTCCATATCTTAGAGGCATACAAGAGCTATTTTTATTGATGGTTATGCTTTGTGTTTACATTTATGCTTATTCCATTTAGAAGTATAAATGCGTGAAAAATCATAATGAGGAGATACGAGGATTCCCAAGATCGCAATAGCACTTCATTTTATGAGATAGGGACTCATCATACAGTTACACAGACAATTGGCATGAGAAACTTTTTTCCCCTCAAAAGTGATGCTTTTGGAAAGCTAGATAGGCATAATTATGTACATCCTATGAGGGCGGACACAAGGAGGCCTGCTTCTGCAGGCAAACCGGCCCACGAGTGGTTAACCACAAAGTTCCCGCAAGGGGATGAGCTAATGCATGTGCTGCTGGGGAGCTTTGAATATTGGTGTGTGGCTTAAATGCCACTAGACTCGCCATTGAATGATTGAACCTGAACCCAATTGGTGATATAAGAAACCTTGAAATTTTAGGATAGAAGACTGTTGCCATTGATGACGTCTGAAAATACTTGAAGGATATTTAGTCTTTCTGTTGTTCAGCCATACCTGAATAACACAACTTAATTATTTTTTATATGTAGGTCATTTTTTGTAAGTATATTTACATAAAAGGCTTAAGAATAGGCTTCTTATATATGCCATAAAATGGCCTAGGCATGTTGTTCTCATTCCTCCTACCTCAGATCTGCAGACAACGCATTGGTTTGGATCCCAGGTTTGTGGTCAAGAAGTGCATTTCACATGAAGTGAAGTTTGAAATGGATTTTACTGTCACTTTGTTTTTTTTATTTTCTTTTGCTCCTTCTGTTCGGTACATTGTTAAAATTCTAACCTCTTAATAAATGCGAAATAATGTTCTCTATGGGTTTCGCCTCAATAATTTTTATTTTCCTTTTTGCAATCATATTTGTTGTTCTTTGTATCAAACTTATGCTTTTGATCATTTGGTATTTTTGTGTGCTAGGGCTTATTTAATTTTACTTCTCGCAGACCACACCACCTTCTGCAGATATTGGACTTGGTTACCGAGTGATGTATAATGATGTTGATATGGTATGGCTTGGCGATCCTTTTCCTTTCTTCAAGGGCGACTATGATGTTTATTTTACAGATGATATGACTGCGGTACTCTCTCTTCCCTTGCTTTGTTGTTTTGTAGCCGTTGACAAATTAAACAAGGCAGTTGTTTGGTCATTGTTGGCCCCTTGCATATATGGATATTGTACAAGAATATTCTAAGAAAAAGATAGTTAAGTTGACAATTGTGGTATTACTTCGTTTCCTTACACTTAATCAAAGAACAAGTTCAGGACAATTACCGGCATTGTGTAGAATGAACTACAGTAGACCTCAAGGCAGACAACAAGGATACTTAACATACAAGTGGGTGTTCAATTCCTCCAAAGATCAAATCATTCTTAAAGTATAGGTGCCCTTGATCTTGGCCAATATCTGTAGATAGTAGATACTAAACTAAAAATTTATTGACACTATAATTTCATCAATATTAATTATACATGGACAACAAGTTACTAGCAAAATAGTGAGAAGCTACAAGTGGTTGGATAGGAATGAAAGACTGAAAATTGGGTGGATAAAACGTATGGAGAGTATTAATGGGAAACGACATCCTTGGCATCTTCACAATTCTATTTTATACTAATTGATTTTCTTCATTTATTTCTCTGTCAGTGAGGTCCCTCACACCATACCCACCATTTGGCATTCAGGAATTTTGCCCGAAAAATGTAAATCTTCCTGGAATGATGCACTCTTTTGGTTAGACAGAAAGGAACCACTTTTGGTCTATCAGTGCAAAATTGGAGTGTCTCAACCTATCTAGAATCTCTTCTATGGAATTCCACTCTCTCTCCATCTACAAACACACACAACAATGCTACGCCAAAGGAGTGAAATATTTTAGTTTACAAGATTATGGGATGGTTTATCCAGAGGTTCAATTCCCTTTGCTTCAGTTTAGAGAGTTGTTCACTGCAGTCCCTATGTTAACTGTTTAGCAGAGTGTACTGCCATAATGAATTTGCTACCGCCATTGTTGTTTTCTTTTCGACCCTATACTTAATGTTAGACATTAATTTTGATTTAATTCATAGACTTGCATTTGAGATGATTTATGGACTCCTTTGCAACATGCACTCAACATGTTGTATCTTTTCAGTCGTATTGACTTCCTTTTCCTCTTCTGTATTCATAAAGAAAATTCAAAGTTGATTTCTTGCGGCATTTGGCACAGTGAACAACCATTTTCATTTCTATGTTTAGCATTGTTCAATACCTCAATTCAGCCTTGTTTCTTGCTACTCTGCAACATGCAATCCAAGTTTGGTGTTTTCCATACTTGTGTTTGCCTAATCCAGTAACTATTATTGAGGGTGTTCATAAAATGCTATCTTTGTTAGTATCATTGGTTTTCCCAACCCTGCACCTATTGAATGGATTACCTGTAATTGCAATTTTTATTGTCATATTTGACCTTCTACCTCCTTTTTTTGGATACCCGACGTTGTATTTTCTATGTTAGGCTTCTCCTGCACTATCATGGGAGTGTCCTCCAGGGTTTCTTGCCGCCATTTTTGCTTATGAGTGGGTGCGACTTTATGAGGGCGGGTAATAATGCTATTGCCTAACTATGTTGTGTAGTTATTCTTTGTGGGTATCCCAAAGAAAATGTACCTAATATTTTCGGAAAAGGACTAATTCTTTATATATGAAAGTCATCTGAATCCAACTGTATCCACATGCTATTGCTTGGTTGAAATGACTATTGCACTAATGGATCCAGATTCCAAACTAGAAAGACAATATACCCAAATTATAAATAATATTGTGACATCAAGAATCATAAATGATATATATATTACATAGTTGTTCTCACATATCTATTCTTCCCCTAGGGGCTGGTTTAAAGATTGTTTGCATGAGAACTGTTCATTTGATTTCTATTTGAGTAGATGCTATGCCATATAATACATTTGAAATGACTACTGCAAATTTATGATCCTAATATGCATTATTTGCAGAACACTGCAATATCAGAGACCAACATAAAATTATGATTTTTACAATGCATGAGAAATGATGTGAAAGATCTATCTATGAAATGCTCCATCATTGATGCTATCTATCTTTGGAAACTAACATCTTGATCCTTATGATTTAGGTATGAACAAGAAGATATGAAGAAATATGTCCTCCATCTATTAGTACTTTCACATTTGTTTTCAGTACCATCCTTAAAACTGGTGTGCACACAAAATTTGGAGTATGGATTGCTCACAACAGATAATGTTATTGATGTATTACAACTGGCAAGATTATGTGATGCACCGCGCTTGAATCTGTTATGCATGTGCCTTATTGTGAAGAGCTTCAAAACTGTTGCCAAGTTAGAGGGATGGAAAGTGATGAGACAGTCCAATCCTAAGCTGGAGCAAGAGCTTCTAGAATCTGTCGTTGAGGTTGATTCTGTGAGTAGCTAAACCCAAAAATAAAAGTGGATTGAAATAGATAATTAGAAAGACTTAAACTTATAGCTCTGATTAATAATTTGGGTTTCCATTTTTACATTAACAGAGAAAGCAAGAGAGGCTTCGGAAGATAGAGGAGAAGAAGATATACCTACAACTATACAATGCCATGGAAGCACTTGTTCACATATGCAGAGATGGCTATCAAACAATAGGGTCTCATGACAAGGATTTAGATGAAAACCAAGGGCCTTGCAATTTCCCAGCTTGCAAAGGGCTCGAATCCTTAGTCCGACATTTTGCTGCCTGTAAAACTAGAGTCCCTGGTGGATGTGTACACTACAAAAGAATGTGGCAACTGCTTCAACTACATTCAAGAATGTGTTCTGAACCAGACATCTGCAAGGTTCCTCTTTGCAGGTATAATCAAACATACATGTTTAAGTGCTTGTCATTACATTCTATTGGTCAGATTTGGTTTTGGTTTTGGTTAATAATTTTTGAGTTTTGCTGAGTTTATACTTCTTCAACTTCAGGATTGTTGAGTAGTTGCGAATTTTATGACTTTGATTAGTATTACTATGATGATGATCGAAAATTGGCAAGTTGTGACTTTGATTGGCACTAATATGAATGATGGTTGAAATCTGGTAAATAATTAGTGCTAACTTCCAAGCCACAGTGAGAATGTGGGTGGGTGTAACAAAAAAAGACACTAAAACTACAGGAAGTTTCATAGCAAGTATTACAGAGCAGAGGAAAGCAAGGTATTACTAGAGAAATCTTGTAAATATCCAAGACAACACTTAGGTTTTAATAAATCTTTCATAAAGAAAGCTACAAGTTAAATCCAAACCCAAAAATTAGCATTGTTGACAAACAACTCAGGGAAGAACATATTGAAAGTCTTACTGAAAGAATGAATAAAGAAAATGAAGGAAATAAGCTGCACCGACCTCCAATGCAAATATAAGGCAAGCGGTGCGTGCCTCCGATATACACCGCATCAGAGAAAATGCCATAAACAGGTTTGGCCACCATTGGCAAGTTGGCAGTATTCTGAAGGAACTACATGGTGCCAAGGTCAAGTCTGAGATTGTCCTTCAAGTAAAAATTGAGAGCCCACCATGGGAAAATCCGGAATCCTTGAACCCAATAACCTAGACCTGAAACCATCATTAAGTCTAACCCATAACTCCTCCCCATTTTAGGAAGCCATCCTGATGATAACATATCTCTGCGCCTGCTAGCAAACTCCATGAATTGCTGAACATGGTTTCTCTTGTTTTTATTGACTTCATCAGAGCACTCTGCTATAGTAGAAACAACAATATGTTGCAGGTTTTGACCTGTAAATGTGCTCCAAATTGCTGTTTTTTCCACTTAATTTGTGAAAAGCCTTACTGTTGTGCTTCTTGTTGCAGCAATATGTTGTGGGGAGCCTCAGAATGTTGGATTTACAGGAGACATATTTGGGATTGTAGCTATTTTGGCAATGGACTATATTCAATACAGAAATGCCTCCTTGAGGGCAGGCCATACACCATCGTCGCATTGGATTTAAATTTGATGGTGGGTATGTCAATTACTCAATGTGTGGATTCTCTCCTTGTATTGCTCTTATGTATTTGGCTTAGATTTAGATATATTACTGAGCAATATTCTTATGCACGTACCATGTCTATAATTCTAGAGCAGAGGATTCTATAAATCATTTTTATTGCCTGAGTTTGATTTTGGGCCGTTCGATCTAAGGCCTGCTGTCACCAGGTGGGAAGACTGCATGCACAAGTCCTTTGGATATAGGGATATGATTCAAGTCTATGGCTCAAGATGTCTTATGTATAGAAATAATAAAACTCAAGTGACTGTCTATGATTTAGCTTATTTAGATTAATATCTAGTGAGTGTCTATGAAGTGGGGTCCAATCGGTGGGGGAAGGTGGTTTTCACCCAGCCCACCAGGGATCCATTCCCACTGAGGCATTGGCCCGCTTTGATAATGCTCAAAGGATAGGCGCCCCCTGGATAGACTACCGCCCCTTGTCGGGATTGGAGTCGGGACGTCTCGGTCCTTGCTAAGTCACAAGTTACTAGTATATCCCGGCTTGCGGGCTGCTGGTTTATACCTTAGGGGTTATAGTGGTAGCAACGGATTTGATCCTGGGCCTGGCCCAGCCAAGTTTGACAAGTTACCGATTCCCCTCGAGCTAAAAAAAAAAATCTAGTGAGTGTCTATGATTTATTTGAGAGTAGTGTTTCGCTTCTTAACATGTTTTCTTGTCATTTTATTGATAGTTTAGCTTATTCAATGAAGAAGATGACGGCATACAAGGATTTGGTTAGTATTTGATTCACAATCATTTATTACTATGGATGGATGGGTGATTGGTATTTCAACATCTAAAAATTCACCCCATTCCAGGTACGCAGATTGAGAGCATGCGAGACTATGAGAGGCTTTAAAGCTCTCGCCTTGCAATGCATCAGCAGATTTAGATGATGTATATTAGTGCTCTCCTATGTCAAACAATATAAATTGGTAGTGTTGGTATCTAGATATTTTGAAACTATGATTGCTTGGATTTGGCCTGAGAATTTGTTGCAGTAGTGTAATTTTGTTTTTCATCTTGATTAAAAGAGTTATAAGTTGTTTCCACAAAAAATATATATTGATTTTTATTATAACACCTGTTAACATGTTTATTGTAGCTATTATTGAGCACCATGCAAGCACTCCATAAAAGACGATTCTTCTTTTCAGTTCACCTTCTCTTGTTCCAACAAGGCCAGCTCATCAAGCGGCTTCCCCTAAGGTTTCACTTCCCTCTTCTCTTTTTATTTATGTTTATTGCATGTTTGGGAAAGTAGGTTTATACAGATTTTCTCACATACACAAGTCATACATTTTACTTTTTTGTTGCACCAGCATTTCCAACTTGTGTTTGAGTGCATTTGTTACACTTTTGCACCAAATCATACATAGCAGAATGGCGACTCCACAGGTAAAGAAATCTATTATTTATTCTTTTGGGCATTGGATTTGAGACTTTCTTAAATCATTCATCAGTTTCCATAGTTGTCATGTCATTCATTAACCACATGACATATAGGGGTGAACTCCTTCACAGATTGCACTATGTATACAGGTTTCTACCTATGCAGTCAAGCATAATTGTTTTGTGGATTCGTTGATTATATTTCCTGTTGAAATCCATTTCCTAGTTTAGAGCTGAGTTTTACTTTTCTTAGGTACTAAATAGTCGCAGATTTAACCATTCAAGTTTAATTTTAACCAATTCTTAAATTGAATTTGTTATATTAGATTTTCCTATTATGCACATGATCTTGG